>BMAF01000006.1:987694-1042694 GCA_014132575.2 Gasterosteus nipponicus
GTTAAGGTAAACAACCCAGGAGTTATAGTCCATCCATCCATTTTCAACCGCTTATCCGGGGTCGGGTCGCGGGGAGGAGTTATAGTAAATAACTTAATTAATGTTAAACTAATAATGCAATAGTGCAACAAAATAGGAGAGAATTAAAGGGGTCTTTTGAATATCAGATCTCTATCATCTAATATTATAAATATTAATCACATTACTATTGCTGTCCTCATTAACCAACTTTGCTTCTTTCCTGTATCAAAGGTTTTTACTTTACTTTTTGGGGTTTTCATGTGCCGATGGGAGGGTTTGGGGACAGAGGATGTTGCATGTGTACAGCCTGTTATTATTTAATGGTCAAAGTCAAAGCCCAAACAACACAGAGTACATATTTGTTTTAGATTGAGCAGTGAGGCAGTTGCATAAGCTGATGGTGAGTTCTTTCCATTTATTCCAACCACTTCAAACATTTGTTGTTCACTATTTGTTACTTGTAATGAAGTGAATTCATGCAAAAAACGTGCCTAATTAAGAAGCAGTCATTTCTACACAGTTTTAAAATAAAACATTTCTTTGAATGGACCAGATACAGATGCTCCACTTCCACACGGTCAAAGTCTGTTCTTTCTGTGCACATTATCTTTGTGTTTAACGGTCTCCTTTTAACTGTTTCTGGCATTTTCACCAGAACACTAAATGGATGTTGCGGTTGGTTTGGTGGCAGGTGACAGTGCTTCTGTTCTGTGTTTCATCTGCAGATGAAGCTGTTAGTTTTGCTGCTTTTGGCCCTGCAGGCTCTGCACACTGAATCAGGTCAACGGAATCACCTCATTTATGTTTTGCTTAACATTGGATGAGAATAGACACAATACGGAGGGACAAATACATATTTGAAAAGAGGAATTTACTTCAATATCATGAGAAAAAACACTAAAATAATTCCAAATTAACTCATATGTATCAATGCTCCTCCCATGACCAATGGGCTTTTTGTGTTTTTAATGGTGTGTTTCACAATATGTAAATGTCTATATTGTGGAAATGTTGTCATGATCGTATCCTAAAAAGGTAATTTGAGTACAAAGAAACATGACTGCTTATCACATTACAGGTCATTTAGCTGACGCTTTTATCCAAAGCAACTTACATTACATTTTTAACCCATGGCTTTCACATCTTTGCCCGGGGAGCAATCAGGGGTCAGGTGTCTTGCTCAGGGACACTTCGTCATGGGACATGGGGCAGCCAGGACTTGAACCACCAACCTTGTGGTTCCCAGCTCACCCTCTGTACCTCCTGCACCACGACGACCCCGTGAAAGGCTTAGGTTAGGGGGTTAGGGGTCTTTAGACATAACGTAACACTTCTGGAGATGCATTACTCCTCCTCAGGTTTCTGCTTATTTTTTTCCCACCCTGTGAAGCTGTTTTTGGAGGAGTTTTACAATTTTGGGCTTAAAAATTTGAATTGGATGGATGCTATTCAGTAAACACTTAAACGTTCTTTCCTGCTGGTTTACAGCCCTGTTCCTGGACCCAAGTCTGGGGGAAAAGGTTGCTAATATCACCGCTAACGGATCAAGAAATCAATCCGTCCAACTCCCTGAGATTGAGACCAAGCTGGACCGATACTCATCGGCCAACATCGATCAAACCAATCTGGAATGGCAGTTCTTTAACCGCTCCGTCCCCAAAGAAGCAGTTTCAATCTACAACCGATATGTTGGCGGACCGACTATGTTTGCCAGTTCTGGTGCAACGCCGGCTTCTACAGCCCGGGCGTAGATCCTTACTGCCACTACTCCCACAAAGGAAAGAGTTCAACAGCTTTTTATGGCCATTTGAGATCCTCGTGAACAAAGACAGCTTTGAGTTGTTGGAATGGAAGGATGGCTCTTACGGTTCCGTGTCGCGCATTCCGTCAAGACCTGCTCCAACGAAGTGTATGTTGGGAAGAACGACTATGGTCTCGGAAAGGTGGATGTTGTAGATCAGGCTTTCTACCTTCCCTGGGAAGGTTCTGAGTATTGGTACAGGTACTACCAGGTCCTCACCATTAGCAAAGACATATACAGTGAGAACTTGTCTGAGGTCAAGTATAACACTTTGGGGGTTAAACCCATCGCTTATCCTCCGAGGAGACCATGCGCAGGTCTGCTGTCAGTAACTACCAGTGCCAGACAGTGAAAGCGACAGCAACGATCTCAAAGATGAACCAAGTGGAGCACAGGTGGGACACCAGCTATTCCATCACAGTTGGCGTCGAGGCCAGCATCACAGCTAGAATTCCCGAGATTTATTCCCGCAACTATCGGGTTTAGCGAGGAGACGACCACGAGTTCACCAAGGGGACGACTCATATCGAGTCGACCACCCCACACCCTTTCTGTTGAGTGCGAAGTCACCAAACTACTCCTGTGGTGTCAGTATGGTGGGCTATAGAGTATGGGGCAGTCATCCCTTTCACGGCACGCCTCAACCGCACCTACAACATTGGGGAAACAAAATCGATGTCCATCTCTGGGACCTGAAGGTGTCCAAATGACAGAAGTTCGGGTTGTGGTGGATCCCTGTGAGCCCGTACCTGATCCCACGCCCTGTCCCTGAAAGGTCGATGGAAGAGGCTCAAGATTCAATGGATGATCAATTGTTTGCTGGATAGACGTAACATTGTAACGAGGCTGAAGAATGTACCTGCTCAACGTTTTATTCTTAATGTACTCTTAATATATCTTTGTTATGTATTAAATAAAACGCCATTCAAACTAATTATGTGTCAGAGTCACTTAAATATTCAATCAGCGTGCATGTTACATTCAGGATCATTAGCATGGTAATGCTAATATAATGTTATTGTTACTCTACAAAGTAACAAATTACATAAAGCAGCTTTTATCGAAAGGTGTGTAACCAGATGTTGAAAACAGACAAAAGACAGATTAGTAGTTGAATATACATCTACAAAAAGAATTCCGACCTCCGATATATTAAAATTATTTAAAAAATAATAAAAGTATAAAAAATGCGAAATACTAAAATAAATAAAATATTAATACCATATTGTTATAAGTGAATGCCCGACAAGCGATTGAGATCATAAACCCATGTTTAGAATGTTTACTGAGGGAATAAGTCAAGAGAGTCATTTTCTCCTGGACTTCTAAGGGACCAGAGGAGTCGCCCCCTGCCGATTGTTTAGGGTTCATTTTATTGATTTAATAAGAATTGAAGATTTGAAAAACAGGGTTAAAGATCATTTGAGCACTGGATGTTCTTGTCCTCTTACTGAACACTACTTATTTGCTTGATGATGCAATTTGAGACTTTTACTTGTATGTGTTTGAGCTTTGATGTTGATGCTTTGCTGATTTGTTGGCATGTTACTGGTGTTTTTAGGGTGAAATCGATGCTCATCCAGGACGCCTTTGGAAAACTTTCCTGGATGAATAAATGTTGGACAAAAACGTAGAAAATTAAAAATGCAGATTCTACATTACGTGTTGTCCTACATTAAGTGTGTGCGTGTAGACGTGCGTAGCGCAAGCGTCGGCGTTGCTCAACTACCAAACGGACTTTACTACTGCGAGAGCATGTTCCTCTTTTATGTCTCATACTTGTCCATCACACGGGGGCGGGCCCTAGAGCATCCCACTCAGAGTATACCACCGTCTGCGTGAGTTTTCCACACATTACTGCAATAAGTTTGGCATCAATAAAGCATAAAATTAAAATAAATCTCACATCACTAAAGTTAATGTGGAATCAGTGTGTACACGGAAAAATTCTTAGAGTTAGTTTTCCAATCTTACGCAAAAGTGCTGAAGTGCAGAGTTGAAATCACACTGCAAAAAGCTGATTCAACTCCTACAGAGTCAATTGTACAAAAGAGCTGGAGTCATTATCCAGTGTCAAGATCAGATTAATTGTCGACACTTAGTAGAGTTAAATGAACTCTGTGATAGGTTGGAAATGTAACTGTACAGTGTCACACTTCTTGGTGTTGGTTTTAACTCTACGTACTGTGGCGCATGGACTAGAGAGGGTGCGCTGGGAACCACAAGGTTGGTGGTTCGAAACCCCAACTGCTCCATGTCCCATGTCAAAGGGTCCCTGAGCAAGACACCTTAACCCCTAATTGCTCCCCAGGCTAAAATGTGAAAACCATGGGTTAAAAATGTTTCCAACTTGTTAACACTTCGTTGAGTGTTGATTTAACACTGACAAGATTGGGACGATATAAACATCAGCTAAGAGTTAAAATTGAATATCACAGAGTCAATTTAACTCTCTGAAATCTGCTGTGCACATACACTAAAACAATGTCGGACACCGTAGTTTTCTCTGCGCCCTCCCAAGCTTCCGCCGCTGGTTGTCCAGGTGGTGCCCAGTAAATAATGTGGGGCTTCGTTGATCACTGGAAGACGTTTTGGGGAGAGCCTGGTCTGATTAGGAGGGACGGCATTCATCCCACTTTGGATGGAGCTGAACTTCTTTCTAAGAACCTGACCCAGTTTCTTAGTGGACTTAATCCATGAGCCAGAGTTCAGACCAGGGAGCAAGTCGCAGTCACACACACTTCTCTGCGCTTCGATCTGAGCAGTCACTCAGCATAATGAACCCTATAGAGACCTTGTCTGCCCCACGGACACACTTATCTAAGTTAAAAAGGTAAACAACTGAGGAGTTGTAGTAAATAGCAATTAAAGTTAAAACTAATAATGCAATAGTGCAACAAAATAGAGAATTAAAGGGGTCTTTTGAATATCAGATCTCTGTCATCTAAAGCTGTTTTGGTAAATGAACTAATATCAGATCACCATGTTGATGTATTTTGTCTTACTGAAACGTGGTTGTTGAATGGGGAATATTTCTGTTTAAATGAAGGCGACTCCTCCAGTCATGTTAATACTCATATTCCCCGAGGCACAGGCCGAGGGGGAGTGGTAGCCTATTTATGACTCCTGCCTTTTAATAAACTTTAAACCTAAGGTGGATTATAACTCATTTGAAAGCCTGGTTTTCAGTCTTTCATAACCGACCTGGAAAATAATCCAGCCGGTTCTCTTTGTAATAGTGTACAGCCCCCAGGTCCTTATTCAGAATTTCTTTCTGAATTTTCACAGTTCTTAACGAGTTTGGTCCTTAAAACGGACAAGGTAATTATTGTGGGTGACTTTAACATTCATGTGGATGTCGACAACGACAGCCTTAGTACTGCATTCCTTTCATTGTTAGATTCAATTGGTTTCTGTCAGTGTGTAAAATAAACCAACTCACTGTTTTAACCACACTCTTGACTTGGTTCTTGTGTATGGGATTGGGATTGAACATTTAACAATCTTTCCACAGAACCCTCTCCTGTCGGACCATTGTCTGATAACCTTTGAATTTCTACTATCAGAACCACCTCCTCCTGCCAAAGGTTTCTACAGTCGGCGCTTATGGGATACGCTGTAGCCTTATTTAAAAAGCCATTCCTTCTGCTCTAAGTTCGGTGCCCTGCCTCAAGATACAAGAAGACTCCTGTGAGAACCTCAGTCCGTCTCAGATCGATAATTTTGTCGATACTGCTGCAGGCTCTTTGAGTGGCGCTGGGCGCTATTGCTCCTCTGGAAAGAAGAATAGCAACAAGAAGGAAGTCTGCTCCGTGGTATAACCCTCAAACACGGAACCTAAAGCAAACTGTGCGGTAGCTTGAGCGATTATGGCGTTCCACCAAATCAGAAAGGATCTAGGCTAGTTTGGCAAGACAGCCTTAAAACGTATAGAAAGGCTCTCCGTGCACTTAAAGAGCATCTTATTACTCATCATTAAAGAGAAAAATAAAAACAACTCAGGTTTCTCTTCAGCACTGTAGCCCGACTGACAGAGAGTCACAGCTCTGTCGAGCCGTGTATTCCTTTGGACCTCACTAGTAGCGACTTCATGAACTTCTTCAATGATAAGATTCTGACTATCAAAAAAAAATTGATGGTCTCCTGCCTTCAGCCAGTGCCGACCTGTCCTCGATGTAGGAACCTTGGATGCAGCAGTGGGCCCTGATGCCTGTTTGGATGCCTTCTCTTCCATCAACCTTGATCAACTGACTTCTTTATTTTCAAAGTCTAAATCTTCTACTTGTCTCTTGGATCGATTCGACCAAACTGCTTAAGGAAGTTTTCCTTTAGTTAGCACATCCTTATTAGATATTATGAATCTGTCTTTGTTGACAGGACATGTACCACAGTCCTTCAAGGTAGCTGTAATTAAACCTCTTCTTAAGAAACCTACTCTTGCTCCAGAGGTGTTGGCTAACTACAGACCTATCTCTAATCTTCCCTTCCTCTCTAAGATCCTTGAGAAATCCAAAACAAATCAATTATGTGACTTTCTACAAAACAATGCTATGTTCGAGGATTTCCAGTCAAGATTCCGAGTGCATCACAGTACAGAAACAGCACTGGTGAAAATTACGAATGATCTTCTACTTGCATCGGACCAAGGACTCATCTCTTTTCTTGTCTTGCTGGACCTCAGTGCCGCATTTTGATACCATAGACCATTGTATCCTGTTGCAGAGACTAGAACATTTAATTGGTATCAAAGGAACTGCACTCAGCTGGTTTAAATCCTACCTATCGGACCGATCCCAGTTTGTGCTTGTAACGGTGAATCCTCAAAGACCACCAATGTTGGTCACGAGTCCCACAAGGTTCTGTACTTGGACCGATTTTATTTACCTCTATATGCTTCCTTTGGGCGATCTTATCAGGAAACACCGCATAAACTTCCATTGTTATGCAGACGATACTCAACTGTATCTGTCGATCAAGCCAGAAGAGACGGACCAGTTAGTTGGACTCCAAGAATGTCTTGGAGACATCAAAACTTGGATGACCGGCAACTTCCTGATGCTAAACTCAGAAAAACGGAAGTTATCCTGATAGGACCAGAGCGCCTTGACCAGCTGTCGCGTGATACAGTTTTTATGGATGGAATTGCTCTGGTACCCAGCAGCACCGTCAGGAATCTGGGAGTTCTCTTCGACCAGGATATGACCTTCAACTCGCATATAAAGAAGACTTCAAGGACTGCCTATTTTCATCCACGTAACATATCAAAAATCAGGAACTTCCTGTCTCAAAAGTGATGCAGAAAAAATTAGTTCATGCGTTTGTCACTTCCAGACTGGACTACTGTAATTCTTTGTTATCAGGCTGCTCTTATAAATCTCTTAAGCCTCCAGCTGATTCAGAATGCTGCAGCACGTGTATTAACAAGAACTAAGAAAAGGGATCATATCACTCCTGTATTAACTTCTCTGCACTGGCTCCCTGTTAAATCAGAATAGATTTTTAAGGTACTTCTCCTCACCTACAAGGCACTTGCTGGTGAGGCACCGTTGTATCTTCAAGAGCTTGTAACACCGTATTGCCCTACAAGGCAACTGCGCTCCATAGATGCTGGGTTACTTGTTGTTCCTAGGGTTTTAAAAAAGTAGGCTGGGGGCCAGAGGCCTCAGTTATCAAGCTCCTCTTTTGTGGAACCAGGTTCCACTTTCAGTCAGGGGGCAGATTCGGTCAGCTCTTTTAAAGTAAAACTTAAAACGTTCCTCTTTTGATTGTGCCTATAGTTAGGCTGGCTCAGGTTAGTCGGACCAGCCCTTAGTTAAGCTGCTATAGGCTTAGAATGCCGGGGAATTCTTAGGACACACCAAGCTCCTCTCTTACGCTCTCGTTCTACCATAATTCAAGTTTTATTAATGCACATGACTAATTCAGCTTCTTTCGGGTTTTTTTTTTTTTTTTTGTGCTTTCGCCCCTATCAGGTCTCCGAGATCGTGGGTTCCTTCGGACCCTGGTCCCGACACCTACCGTGGCCATGCTGACGCCTGCTGCTGCCATCATCATCATCATCATTATTTTAGATATTAATCATATTACTTTACTCATAAACCGACATTACCCTCTCCTAAAATCTCTGTGCTCTCCTCCCCACAGGCTTCTGTGGATGGTGGTTCTATCTGATGGTGGTTGCCTCTGCAGTGGTCCTGCTGTGCGCCTGGCTTACTACTCACAATTACTTGAATCATTTCTGTCATAGGAATTGCATGTATTATACATTGTTCATTCTGTACACATGGCATCCATTGTAGTCTGTCCATCCCGGGAGTGGGATCCCTCCTCTGACGTTCTCCCGAAGGTTTCTTCCCTTTTTTCCCTCTTGTAAGGGTTTTTTCATTTTTGGGATTTTTCCTGTGCCGATGGTGGGTTTCGGGGCAGAGGATGTTGTATGTGTACAGACTGTAAAGCCCTCTGAGGCAAATTTGTAATTTGCGATTCTGGGCTATACAAAATAAAATGACTTGACTTGACTTGACTTGTCTGCCCCACGGACACACTTATCTAAGTTAAAGGTAAACAACCCAGGAGTTATAGTCCATCCATCCATTTTCAACCGCTTATCCGGGGTCGGGTCGCGGGGGAGGAGTTATAGTAAATAACTTAATTAATGTTAAAACTAATAATGCAATAGTGCAACAAAATAGGAGAATTAAAGGGGGTCTTTTGAATATCAAATCTCTGTCATCTAATATTATAAATATTAATCGCATTACTATTGCTGTCCTCATTAACCAACTTTGCTTCTTTCCTGTATCAAGGTTTTTTACTTTACTTTTGGGGTTTTCATGTGCCGATGGGAGGTTTGGGGACAGAGGATGTTGCATGTGTACAGCCTGTTATTATTTAATGGTCAAAGTCAAAGCCCAAACAACACAGAGTACATATTTGTTTTAGATTGAGCAGTGAGGCAGTTGCATAAGCTGATGGTGAGTTCTTTCCATTTATTCCAACCACTTCAAACATTTGTTGTTCACTATTTGTTACTTGTAATGAAGTGAATTCATGCAAAAAACGTGCCTAATTAAGAAGCAGTCATTTCTACACAGTTTAAAATAAAACATTTCTTTGAATGGACCAGATACAGATGCTCCACTTCCACACGGTCAAAGTCTGTTCTTTCTGTGCGCATTATCTTTGTGTTTAACGGTCTCCTTTTAACTGTTTCTGGCATTTTCACCAGAACACTAAATGGATGTTGCGGTTGGTTTGGTGGCAGGTGACAGTGCTTCTGTTCTGTGTTTCATCTGCAGATGAAGCTGTTAGTTTTGCTGCTTTTGGCCCTGCAGGCTCTGCACACTGAATCAGGTCAACGGAATCACCTCATTTATGTTTTGCTTAACATTGGATGAGAATAGACACAATACGGAGGACAAATACATATTTGAAAAGAGGAATTCACTTCAATATCATCAGAAAAAAACTCAAATAATTCCAAATTAACTCATATGTATCAATGCTCCTCCCATGACCAATGGGCTTTTTGTGTTTTTAATGGTGTGTTTCACAATATGTAAATGTCTATATTGTGGAAATGTTGTCATGATCGTATCCTAAAAAGGTAATTTGAGTACAAAGAAACATGACTGCTTATCACATTACAGGTCATTTAGCTGACGCTTTTATCCAAAGCAACTTACATTACATTTTTAACCCATGGCTTTCACATCTTTGCCCGGGGAGCAATTAGGGGTCAGGTGTCTTGCTCAGGGACACTTCGTCATGGGACATGGGGCAGCCAGGACTTGAACCACCAACCTTGTGGTTCCCGGCACACCCTCTGTACCCCCTGCACCACGACGACCCCGTGAAAGGCTTAGGGTTAGGGGTTAGGGGGTCTTTAGACATACCGTAACACTTCTGGGAGATGCATTACTCCTCCTCAGGTTTCTGCTTATTTTTTTCCCACCCTGTGAAGCTGTTTTTGGAGGGAGTTTTACAATTTTGGGCTTAAAAATGTGAATTGGATGGATGCTATTCAGTAAACACTTAAACGTTCTTTCCTGCTGGTTTACAGCCCTGTTCCTGGACCCGAGTCTGGGGGAAAAGGTTCCTAATATCACTGCTAACGGATCAAGAAATCAATCCCGTCCAACTCCCCCTGGAGATTGAGACCAAGCTGGACCGATACTCATCGGCCAACATCGATCAAACCAATCTGGAATGGCAGTTCTTTAACCGCTCCGTCCCCAAAGAAGCAGTTTCAATCTACAACCGATATGTTGGGCGGACCGACTATGTTTGCCAGTTCTGGTGCAACGCCGGCTTCTACAGCCCGGGCGTAGATCCTTACTGCCACTACTCCCACAAAGGGAAAGAGTTCAACAGCTTTTTATGGCCATTTGAGATCCTCGTGAACAAAGACAGCTTTGAGTTGTTGGAATGGAAGGATGGCTCTTACGGTTCCGTGTCGCCGCATTCCGTCAAGACCTGCTCCAACGAAGTGTATGTTGGGAAGAACGACTATGGTCTCGGAAAGGTGGATGTTGTAGATCAGGCTTTCTACCTTCCCTGGGAAGGTTCTGAGTATTGGTACAGGTACTACCAGGTCCTCACCATTAGCAAAGACATATACAGTGAGAACTTGTCTGAGGTCAAGTATAACACTTTAGGGGTTAAACCCATCGCTTATCCTCCGAGACCATGCGCAGGTCTGCTGTCAGTAACTACCAGTGCCAGACAGTGAAAGCGACAGCAACGATCTCAAAGATGAACCAAGTGGAGCACAGGTGGGACACCAGCTATTCCATCACAGTTGGCGTCGAGGCCAGCATCACAGCTAGAATTCCCGAGATTTATTCCGCAACTATCGGGTTTAGCGAGGAGACGACCCACGAGTTCACCAAGGGGACGACCTATATCGAGTCGACCACCCACACCGTTTCTGTTGAGTGCGAAGTCCCACCAAACTACTCCTGTGGTGTCAGTATGGTGGGCTATAAGTATGGGGCAGTCATCCCTTTCACGGCACGCCTCAACCGCACCTACAACATTGGGGAAACAAAATCGATGTCCATCTCTGGGACCTACGAAGGTGTCCAAATGACAGAAGTTCGGGTTGTGGTGGATCCCTGTGAGCCCGTACCTGATCCCACGCCCTGTCCCTGAAAGGTCGATGGAAGAGGCTCAAGATTCAATGGATGATCAATTGTTTGCTGGATAGACGTAACATTGTAACGAGGCTGAAGAATGTACCTGCTCAACGTTTTATTCTTAATTTACTCTTAATATATCTTTGTTATGTATTAAATACAATGCCATTCAAACTAATTATGTGTCAGAGTCACTTAAATATTCAATCAGCGTGCATGTTACATTCAGGATCATTAGCATGGTAATGCTAATATAATGTTATTCAGGAATCAGGAGGAATCAGGAATCAGGAAACATTTATTAGCCAAAATATGTCAAACATACAAGGAATTTGTCTTGGCGGTTAGTGCGCGACAGTAGACAGACAAGACAACATTTTTGTTACTCTACAAAGTAACAAATTGCATAAAGCAGCTTTTATCGAAAGGTGTGTAACCAGATGTTGAAAACAGACAAAAGACAGATTAGTAGTTGAATATACATCTACAAAAAGAATTCCGACCTCCGAAATATTAAAATTATTTAAAAAATAATAAAAATATAAAAAATGTGAAATACTAAAATAAATCAAATATTAATACCATATTAGTGAATGCCCGACAAGCGATTGAGATTATAAACCCACGTTTACTGAGGGAATAAGTCAAGAGAGTCATTTTCTCCTGGACTTCTAAGGGACCAGAGGAGTCGCCCTCTGCCGATTGTTTAGGGTTCATTTTATTGATTTAATAAGCATTGAAGATTTGAAAAACAGGGCTAAAGATCATTTGAGCACTGGATGTTCTTGTCCTCTTACTGAACACTTCTTATTTGCTTGTTGATGCAATTTGAGACTTTTACTTGTATGTGTTTGAGCTTTGATGTTGATGCTTTGCTGGTTTGTTGGTATGTTACTGGTGTTTTTAGGGTGAAATCGATGCTCATCCAGGACGCCTTTGGAAAACTTTCCTGGATGAATAAATGTTGGACAAAAACATAGAAAATTAAAAATGCAGATTCTATGTGATGATGACTGGCAGAGTGATCATTCTTCATGTTGAGATAACCAGCCAGTCCTTTTTAGGTTGAATCATTCTGTTTTTAGATGAAATAGTCGGTGAGCTCGATAATAGGACAGCAGAGGGCAGCAACAGGCTGACAGAAGAATTATTCTTTTGGATATTAAATGTTGGCATTACAAAAATCCTGTGCACTGCACATGTATGTATTTATATATGTAACTCTAGATAGTTTTTCATGTTGTAATAGAGCAGTTATCTTTGGTCATTATTCATGAGTAATCATTTGAATAACCATCATTTCAAATACCTCCTTTTTCTATCAATCAATCAAAGCGGTTTCATTTTAAACATTGTTTTTCAAGCCGGCCTTTAATGTGAATGAATGAACAACAGAAATAAGACAATCTGAGCTTCATGATTCACAGCAGCCTTTTTAATTCTAAACATTCTTACACGCGTCGATGTTTCCAAACTAAAAAGGTGCACGTGTGCGCCGTGTCGGGGAACGTCCTGTTGACCCGGCGAAATGGTTCCGTCCTGCAGCTCAATGCCACTTACCCAAAGATGAATAAAAGATGACCTCCATCTTTCTCCATCTCCTTCTCTTTGTGTCACACACACATTCAGTAAACACCTGGAATACACAACTCCTCCGTCTCGCTCGAATAACCTCCCTCTGCTCCACAAGGCGCTTCCTTCATTCTGTTATCAGGCTGTTAGAAGAGACAAAGCTACGGTGCTGATGATGCAACGCAGAGTGCTGGAATGTAACTTTACTCAAATACTGCACATGAGACATAGAGACATAGAGACCTCTATAGAGGCCAAAATGTGTAGGCCCCATCACAGGCCTACACAGAGACACACAACCATTCACACACATACGGGCTATTTAGAGTCCCCAATCAACCTGATCCCCACAGCATGTCTCTGGACTGTGGGAGGAAGCCGGAGAACCCGGAGAGAACCCACGCAGACACGGGGAGAACATGCAGACTCCACACAGAAAGGCCACTGGGCGGAGTGGAACCAGGACCTTCTTGCTGTGAGGCGACGGTGCAAACCACCACGCCACCGTGACGCCCTTAATAACATTTACAGTGTAAAAATGGGCGTATTATATCTGTAGTATTTATCACATTTAATGATATTGTAATCTTTATTGTTGTGACAGATTTGAATGAATAGCATACTGTAGCAATCCAGCAATGTCAAAAACAATATTCATGCGTATATCTTTCCCAGCAATGTAATACAATGACTCCTCTCCTGCATAACGAGGGCATCATCTCTCCCGCGGTGGCGAGCTGGATCGGTTCCAGCGAGCGAGGTGCGCATTGCATTGGTCCCCGTGGTCGTACGCCCGGCCGAGCACATGGGGCGATACGCGCTCATTGTCATAGCGGAGGCCGTGTAAGCCCATGAAAGATGCATGGACTCTATCTCAGAGCGCATTTGCGTTTCCGGAGCCTCATCTCACCTGGCATCTCACGGCAGCATGGCGCCATCGACCTCTTCAGTGCGGCTGCAGACCGGAGGAGTCTCAAGGACTTTCTACTTAGCGACCAATGAGTCCGTTAAGTGCCATTAGTCCGTCTAAATAATGGAGAGACTTTTCCTTTCCTCCATCTTTCTGTTTTTGTTCCATAGATGTAATCATCTAACTGCGTAGCCTCCGTCCGTTCAGCACAGGGCAGATCTGTGTGTAAACCTCATAAGTTAGAGCTTCATGAGTTAAAGCTGCATTCTCTGTAGTGACCAGCAGGGGGCGACTCCTCTGCTCCCATAGACGCCTATGAGGAAATGACTCTACTTCTCTGTAGTGACCAGCAGGGGGCGACTCCTCTGCTCCCATAGACGTCTATGAGGAAATGACTCTACTTCTCTGTAGTGACCAGCAGGGGGCGACTCCTCTGCTCCCATAGACGTCTATGAGGAAATGACTCTACTTCTCTGTAGTGACCAGCAGGGGCGACTCCCTCTGCTCCCATAGACGTCTATGAGGAAATGACTCTACTTCTCTGTAGTGACCAGCAGGGGGCGACTCCTCTGCTCCCATAGACGTCTATGAGGAAATGACTCTACTTCTCTGTAGTGACCAGCAGGGGCGACTCCTCTGCTCCCATAGACGTCTATGAGGAAATGACTCTACTTCTCTGTAGTGACCAGCAGGGGCGACTCCTCTGCTCCCGTAGACGTCTATGAGGAAATGACTCTACTTCTCTGTAGTGACCAGCAGGGGCGACTCCTCTGCTCCCATAGACGTCTATGAGGAAATGACTCTACTTCTCTGTAGTGACCAGCAGGGGGCGACTCCTCTGCTCCCATAGACGTCTATGAGGAAATGACTCTACTTCTCTGTAGTGACCAGCAGGGGCGACTCCTCTGCTCCCATAGACGTCTATGAGGAAATGACTCTACTTCTCTGTAGTGACCAGCAGGGGCGACTCCTCTGCTCCCATAGACGTCTATGAGGAAATGACTCTACTTCTCTGTAGTGACCAGCAGGGGCGACTCCTCTGCTCCCATAGACGTCTATGAGGAAATGACTCTACTTCTCTGTAGTGACCAGCAGGGGGCGACTCCTCTGCTCCCATAGACGTCTATGAGGAAATGACTCTACTTCTCTGTAGTGACCAGCAGGGGGCGACTCCTCTGCTCCCATAGACGTCTATGAGGAAATGACTCTACTTCTCTGTAGTGACCAGCAGGGGGCGACTCCTCTGCTCCCATAGACGTCTATGAGGAAATGACTCTACTTCTCTCTTGATTTATTCCCTCACTAAACATTGTAAACATGAGTTTATGGTCTCAGTCTCTCGTTTCAAGTCTTCTTCAGCACAGTGTGATGTTCATTTAGTGAATTATGGTCCATTTAGAGTCAAACAGACCATAAAGCAGGGGACGCTTTACAGCGGGGCTTACTGTGATTGACAGGTAACTCCTCTGCCTTATAAACGTATCTAATGTTCCGTTGATGTTTAAATCACAGCTAAAATCCATTGCAATGTGATTTCATAGAAAGTAACTAACACAAAACGTATCCTTTTCATGCTTTTGTGTCCTACGCTGAAACTAGACGCAACCAAAAACCTCCCTTTGATTGAGCCGCTCTGACCGACCACGTCTGGCCGCACTTTTCTTTTAACCTGTCGGGCCTCCTGAGTCCCCTGTGACCCGTCATGAAGGTAATGAACGCCGACCCGCTGTCCCCTCCGGGCCTCCGTTTTCCCACTTGCCCCCCCCCACCCCCCCTCTGATTCATCCGCTGCCTCGCGCTGATGTTTGTGTCGCCGGCTATGCTAATGTCCACAACAACATGCTAACACAGGGCCGATGAGTATTCATGGGCCCGTTGGACTACATTCAGGATGACAACTCATTGGAGGAAACAAATGTAGGACCACACTCGCTGACAGATCTCCAGGTGGCCTGCAGCCAGATAGCGAGGTTGCTGGTTTGACTTCCAGAGAGAGTTAGCAGAGAGATGTGTTCCCTTGGGCAATCGTTTTCAATCTTTTCCCTGTAACATATAAGAAATGATAGAAAGTCAACTCAAGACGCCTCATCAAAGATTTCATATTCATGCCACCTGTAAGCTCTTCGATCCTCAACACCCACCGTGTGAAGTATCAACATGCCCCCCGATAAGCAGCAGACATTTGTACGTTATTGGAAAAGCATTCGTGTTCCCCACAGGATGAACCCGACCGAATGGCTGTCATGTCATCTCACATCTCTGAGGCCCACTTTTCATCAGGATCCCAGCAGCTCAGCTGTATTCTGCAGAACTGGGAAACATCATCAAGATGAACATGGTGAACAAAAAACGGATTCCAGTCCTTTTAAAAGTTGTCGGTCTGCTGCTTTGAGACATCCTGCTTAAAGTAAATACATTTGAGAAAAACATGCAAATGAAATGTTGACTTTGAGAAAAATAAAGTAAAAAAACTTTTTTCTGAAGTTAATAATAATAAAATGTCTCCCTGCACACGTGCCGAAGCAACAGGAGGGCGGTGGAAGATGGAGGTGTCTCGCGTGACTTTGCTGTACTAACAAACTACGTCCACGTCTACGTCCGACCAACCGGTCTGATGGACTCAAACAAAGAGGCGCTTGTTTCTTTCACCTTCAGTTTTCTGCTCCCTCTCCTCAAGTCCTCCAGCTCATCTGCATATCTTAATAGCTTTTGACCTTCATCGTCCACTGAGGACTCTTTAGAGCTTGGTGGGAGCTTCTGGTGCGTTTGAGGGGAGGAGGGGGGGGAGGACAGCGATCACTTCCCACACGTGTCCCCAGCACGTCGTGTTGGGGACACGGATTGCTTAATGCAGACACTTTGTCTTCTGCCTCCTATGACGCCTGATGTGTTTGTTTACTTGTTTATTGCATTAATTGTTGTCTCTAAATGATCACAAATCCCGAGCCGTGCTCACCGCTGTGACTTCTTGTCTTTGACGTCGTCTTTAGCGTCCCCACCTGTGCCCGTCACGCCCGCAGGTGCACCGTGACATCCGTGGCGTTGGTTTTCCTCAACACCATTAATAAGTAAAACGCGTGTTTACCACCAACTTTCCTCTAAAACCGGCAGAGGAACCCGGAGAGGCGGCGCCGCTGCAGCGGACGGAGGACGGTCAGGTGCTCGCGTGTCCAATAAAAGCCTCTTCGGGGCTCTCGGCGCGCTTCACTGGAGACGAGCCGGGAAATTCTTTGAAAAAGCCTTTTTCTTTTTCTCAAAGTGGGGTCAGCGCGTCAGAGAGAGCAGCAAACCATCAAGTAAAGATCTTTGGGATCCATTATTAAGTAAGCAGCTGTGACATTCTGGACTGAGAGAGCTACACCACATGTCATCTCTCTGTGAACCAGGACGCTTCATTAAAGGTCACTGATGTGTAAATGTCTTAAATATGTGCTGAAATTCAAAGGTAAACGTGAATTTTAAACAAGGTCAATATTGGAAGAGAACTTAATTATAAAACCTTCCTGAAGTCCGACCCGTCTGCCAAACGCCGCGGTTTGTGTGTCTTTTTAAAATCATATTAGCGCCTTAAAGCGCTGGAGGCAAAAGTCAAACAAAGTAGCCTGAGGACCAGAGGGAAACGGGTCCTTCCTGTGTTTGGTCTGAAGACGGGGATCAGGGATCGGCTCCGCTGACGCAGAGAGGCGCCGCGGCTCGGTAACACGAGGACGCCACCGCGGGTTTTTATAAACATTGGGGTTTTTTCGCTCGGCGGATGGCGCCCACGCGGCATTTCTCCTTTCGCCCCGCGGCGTCCGCGGAGATCCAGCTAAGCCCCGTCGCTCGCCACAACACCCGGGGGGGCCTCCCCGGGCGGGAGGGTCAACGGAGCCGCAGACTAAATACCAGGCGGGACAGCAGACACCTGTCGGGCAGGAAGAGGACGTCAGAGCCTCTGAGGCCACGGCAGGTCGGCGAGGAGACACAACGGTGGCGAGCGGAAGGAGAACGCTGACCTTCTTTTGAGACGTTTCTAAACGAATACGCTCATGAATGAACGCGTTAAACTGGTGATGCTGATGTGATAAACTCGCTCTGTCAGCAGAAGACTCACCGGGACTCGTGACCTCGTCTTCATGACCTCGGCGTTTCACCCGTGAGGACATCGGGGGGACATTTGGTGGTGTTTCTGCCTCCGGGGGGTCGATGGCAGATGAAGCCGGATTAACAACACGGGACCAACTGTCCTGTGCATGTGGAAGAAGTCCCGCCCCACCGGACAAAGACGTGTCTTCTGTGATCGCCACCTGGAAGCACGACTCGGTTCCCATGATCCTCAGCGGCAGAGCGCGTGACCCTGATTGACTGAGACTGAAGCCGGAGGCGTCTTCTCTCTTTAGTGAGACGTTGTGTCTCTGTGATTCACTGAGAGCTTCGTCGGTTTGGATCCGCTGGACGGACGAAAACGTTCCTCCGTTTCTGACCTCAGTGGTGAAGACGAATCAACCAACAGATAAAGAGACGAACTTGGTTGTTTCCAAGTAGCGTTTAAATGCTTCGGTCAAACTTCTCACGAATCCACATTTTAGTACATATTTTGCAGCCAAATCAAACAGCTTCCAGGACGTTGAGCGTTTGTTTCTTTCTGTTGTTGAAATGTGGAATATAAATGAACCTTCCTCGTCTTTTCCCGCAGGCGGCCGTGTTCTTGTCGGGTATCGTGGCGCCGCGTCACATTAAGGATTCCGCGGCTCCTCGTGTCCTCGAAAGGAAGCCGAGAGGACAAGGACACTGAAGAGGAGCTGAGCCGAGCCCATGAAGGAGAACTGGTTCTGATTCCTCAAACACAAACTGCATTGAAGGCAAATTCTCAACGATTTTCACATTTCATCAATCAGTATTTTGTTGACTTTTATTGTGGCAGTTTGATAAATAATCATAAACCAAATGCAAGCTGTTGGTTTCCTGTGAAATCCGACTTTGTTGCTGAACCGTTCACGTTCGTCATGTGAGCTGTCGGCTGGTTTCCTGCTGACCTGGTGCGTGACCTTTGCCAGGTGGAGGCCTCGCCGAACGCCGACCCCTCGGCCCGATGACTCACACTGAGCCCGCCTTTGTCTTATCGAGCGACGTCATTGGACGCGCAGAGAGAGGAAGAGGAGGAGGGTGATGAAGAGGACACGGAGCTGCTGATTGGTCATTTGGAGGAGGAGTCACGCTCTTTTCACAGCTGGAGGAGCACAACGTTTCCAGCGAGGCTGACTCCTCCCTGCTCGCCGCTTTGACCTGAGATATCTGGCCGATACGCAGGAGTGGAGAAATAACCTCTCACGTCTCATCAATATTAGACGCTGCTGTCGGTACAATACGGTGGAATCTCAGCCGCTCCTTTAAATAATTCACCCGGTAAAACCTTTTCTTCCTCTCGTCTCCTCTGGGAGCCGCTCGGCGTGGAGCGAAGGAGGAGGAGGAGGAAGAGGAGGAAGAAGAGGAGGAGGAGGAAGAGGAGGAGGAGGAGGAGGAAGAGGAAGAAGAGGTGGAGGAGGAGGCCTCGCCTCATCAGGGGCGCAGCTGCTACAGCAGAGAGAAGAAGAAGAAGAAGAGGAGGAGGAGGAGGAGGAAGAAGAGGAGGAGGAAGAGGAGGAAGAAGAGGAGGTGGAAGAGGAGGAGGAGGAAGAAGAGGAGGAGGAAGAAGAGGAGGAAGAGGAGGAGGAGGAAGAAGAGGAGGAGGAGGAAGAGGAGGAAGAGGAGGAGGAGGAAGAGGAGGAGGAAGCGGAGGAGGAGGAAGAGGGAGGAGGTGGAGGAGGAGGAAGAGGAAGAAGAGGAGGAAGAAGAGGAGGAGGAAGAGGAGGAAGAGGAAGAGGAGGAAGAGGAGGAAGAAGAGGAGGTGGAAGAGGAGGAGGAGGAAGCGGAGGAGGAGGAAGAAGAGAAGGAGGTGGAGGAGGAGGAAGAGTAAGAAGAGGAGGAGGAGGAGGAGGAGGAGGAGGAGGAAGAAGAGGAGAGGAGAGGAGGTGGAAGAGGAGGAGGAGGAGGAAGAGGAGGAGGAAGAGGAGGAGGAAGAGAGGAGGAGGAGGAGGAGGAAGAAGAGTAGGAGGAGGAAGAGGAGGAGGAGGAAGAGGAGGGAGGAGGAAGAGGAGGAGGAGGAAGAAGAGGAGGAAGAAGAGGAGGTGGAAGAGGAGGAGGAGGAAGCGGAGGAGGAGGAAGAGGAGGAGGAGGTGGAGGAGGAGGAAGAGGAAGAAGAGGAGGAAGAAGAGGAGGAGGAAGAGGAGGAAGAGGAAGCGGAGGAAGAGGAAGAAGAGGAGGTGGAAGAGGAGGAGGAGGAAGAGGAGGGAGGAAGAGGGAGAGGAGGTGGAGGAGGAGGGAAGAGTAAGAGGAGGAGGAGGAGGAGGGAGGAGGAAGAAGAGGAGGAGGAGGAAGGAGGTGGAAGAGGAGGAGGAGGAAGAAGAGGAGGAGGAAGAAGAGGAGGAGGAGGAGGAGGAGGAGGAGGAGGAGGAAGGAGGAGGAGGAAGAAGAGGAGGAGGAGGAAGAAGAGGAGGAGGAGGAGGAAGAGGAGGAGGAGGAAGGAGAGGAGGAGGAGGAGGAGGAAGAAGAGGAGGAGGAAGAGGAGGAGGAGGAAGAAGAGGAGGAGGAGGGAGGAAGAAGAGAGGAGGAGGAAGAAGAGGAGGAGGAGGAAGAAGAAGAGGAGGAGGAGGAGGAAGAAGAGTAGGAGGAGGAGGAGGAGGAGGAGGAGGAGGAGGAAGAGGAGGTCACACGTATCATGGCAACGGCGGAGAAAACAACAACGGATCCCATCGATCAATAACTGCTGCGTGATGAGCGGAGGGGAATTAAAATCACACACACACACTTTTGTTGACATTTCCAATAGGAGGATTTATTTATTACCTCAGACAGCAGCAGTGACCTGTTGGGCCTCGCTGGGCTTTCTACTGGTTTTGATGGGACACGTTTGACTCTGGTTCGATTCCCCACAGACACACCGTGTGCTGAGGGATTGTTCTAGAGGGTTCCATCTCACCCAGATGCTCCGCTGCAGTTCTCATCTGTCGGTTTGGCCTCTAAACTGCAACATTACTGCATTAGAGACAGTTTGACTCAAGGAAACACAAACGAGACACTCACCGAATCACTTTATTCACATTGACAGATTTTGTTTTTTTCCAGTTGATGAAGAGACGTTCAAACTTGACTTTGGAAAGAAAGACATCAGATGCAGCTCTAATGTATTCAGGCGTTTTAGCTGTAAAAAGGCCTTTAGTTCTTGGTGACCTTGGAGGTGACCTTCAGAAGGTGGCTGGTTTTGACGATGAAGAAGAGGAAATCAAGGAGAATTATCTGTTAAAAAGAACCAGAAATGGTGACTTTTTATTGTGGTCAAAGTTCATTTCAGTTGTTTGGCACTGAAATGAGAAAAGTGCTTTTAAATGAAAAGGATCAACCTAAAAGCATATAAAGTGACGTGGATTCCAGGTGGATGAGTATATATACACAGTATATGAGTATATATACACAGTATATGAGCATATATACACAGTATATGAGCATATATACACAGTATATGAGTATATATACACAGTATATGAGTATATATACACAGTATATGAGTATATATACACAGTATATGAGCATATATACACAGTATATGAGCATATATACACAGTATGTGAGTATATATACACAGTATATGAGCATATGTACACAGTATATGAGTATATATACACAGTATATGAGCATATATACACAGTATATGAGTATATATACAGTATATGAGCATATGTACACAGTATATGAGCATATATGTACACAGTATATGAGTATATATACACAGTATATGAGCATATATACACAGTATATGAGTATATACACAGTATATATATACACAGTATATGAGTATATATACACAGTATATGAGCATATATACACAGTATATAGTATATGAGTATATATACACAGTATATGAGCATATACACAGTATATGAGCATATGTACACAGTATATGAGTATATATACACAGTATATGAGCATATATACACAGTATATGAGTATATGAGTATATATACACAGTATATGAGTATATATACACAGTATATGAGTATATATACACAGTATATGAGCATATATACACAGTATATGAGCATATATACACAGTATATATACACAGTATATGAGCATATATACACATATACACATATATACATATATACACATATGTACACAGTATATGAGCATATATACACAGTATATGTACACAGTATATGAGCATATGTACACAGTATATGAGCATATATGTACACAGTATATGAGTATATATACACAGTATATGATATATATACACAGTATATGAGCATATATACATATATGAGCATAGTATATGTACAGTATATATACACAGTATATGAGCATATGTACACAGTATATGAGTATATATACACAGTATATAGTGTATATATGTACACAGTATGAGCATATATATATATGTACACAGTATATGAGCATATGAGTATATATGTACACAGTATATGAGTATATATACACAGTATATGAGCATATGTACACAGTATATGAGCATATATACACAGTATATGTGAGATATAAATATCTAACTGCAGCGCGCGGCTGTGACGCGCGCTCACATGCGCGCAGGTCAGCATCGGACTCGAACAGACCGGATGAGACCGGATCCGGTTTGCACAACATTCATCCCCAATTAATTAGAAGCGGACCGGAGCTTTTCCCTCCCAAACAACACGTGCTCGTGCGCGCGCTCCTCCCGCGTGTTGCTCCTCGGTCCGCGTCCTTTGACGTGTTGGGACCAGAGACAAAGAAACAGCAGCAGAGGACCAGGAGAGGACACGTGTCATTATTTGGGATTTTGAGGACTTGGACTTTGTTTTGTTTTTAAAGCTGCGAATAGTGAAAGTAAACAAGGAAACAAGGAAGAAGTCAAAGTTTTGTCAGCTTTTATGAAGCAGGAAGCCGCCGCACGTCAAAGCTCTGCAGCTGGACGGTGAAAGCTCACAGAGACACGTGGAGACACATCTGCATGTGAAGGCGCACCGGGACCGACAGACCTGCTCTGGGTTCCGTTACCAACCTCAACCCACCGACCCGAACGCCGGGGCACCCCGAGCTGGAGGTGCGAGGGGGGGGGGGGCGCCATGGGACGATCCACTTATTGATGTGCTGGGTAAGATTGTGTCCTCGTGTCTCACACACTGACGGATATCGCGTTGTTCCACGCGCGCTGCCTGCTGTGCGTAAAGTCCGCGTAAAAAGAGCCGCTCTGCACTGTTGGCATTCCTAAAAGTTCATTCCGAAAGATTGTAGAGTTTGTTGTGTTTATTTGATTGCTGCGGTGTTTTATATTAGTTGATGACTGTCGATAATCAACGGATTTTACGCGCGTGAATTGAAATAATATCTGAATTTAAGAAACGCAAAATTCAGATTGGTCTGTGTGTGTGTGTGTGTGCGTGCGTGCGTGCGTGTGTGCGTGCGTGCGTGCGCGTGTGCGTGCGTGTGTGTGTGTGTGTGTGCGTGCGTGTGTGTGTGTGTGTGTGTGTAAAACCTGCGGGAAAGAGGCTGCTATCCAACAAAAATAATTATTCTGATCAGTTTGAAAACATTAAATATGCGCGTAAATTGGCGTCAGACTCGCACCTCGTACACTCTTCACAGTGAAGGCGTGGTTATGTGCAGATGGTAAAAAATAAAATAAAATGAAAGTATGTACTTTAATATTAAATGTAATATTTACATGTATTACAAAGCATTGTCTAGGATATTAGAATTAGTCGACAGGGTCTTTAACATATTAACATATTTCCAAAAGGCAATGGCTTTGAGTAGAATAGAAATCATAGTCACCTCTATATAAACCTCCTGTGACTGAGGACGTTTGGACTGACGTACTGCCACATGTTTTGCATAAGAGGCATAAACAACGGACCTCCTATCAAGCTAACAATGACATAAACGGTATCAATCCTAAAAAAACCACATATGATTTACTTAAATAAGTATTTTAAGGGTCTGTTATCGGCAGGGATGTTGGCTTTGTTCTTTTTCTTCTTATTTGTTCCAATGCATTGATGAAAATTAAATGTAGAATTGTCAGACTTAAACTGGTCAGTTAGTAAAATTTGAAAGGATGGAAACGGAGATAGGTAGGATGGTTGGATGGATGGATGGACGGTCCATGGATAGATGGATGCATGGATGAATGCACGGATGGATGCACAGGTGGATGAATGGTCCTCAGATAAATGGCCTTTGGATGGATGATGAGTTGATGGTCTATGGATGGATGAATATACCTTTTGGATAAACAAATGTATAGTGAATGAATGGATGATGGTCTGATGGATGTGTAGATTCATAGTTGATGGATAGATGACGGATGAAGGATGGATGGTTTTATTGATGGATGATGGATACATAGATGGATGTTTGTTAAATGCACGATGGGTGATAGATGGAGGGATGATGGATGGGTTTTGATGGATGGATGTGTGGCTGGTGGATGGAGGAACGAACAATGGACGGATGCTGACCTTTGACTTTGGCAGTGTGGGTGTAAATGAATCTCTGGCCTTTGGGGATGCTGATGTCCGGGGCCCCGTCGCTATGGAAACCCACAGCAACAGCCGGTGATGAATTGACGGTCGGGCCGCAGCGTTTGAAATGATGCTGAGCGTTGAGGTGGATCCTAGTGGCTGAATGTGCGTTTGGTGCCACGTCGTCCTGTGGACTCCAGACTGCTTCAGGCTGTGAGGAGCTGGAGAGGTGAGGAGGAGGAGCAGGTAGAGGTTGAATCTGGTGCCGCTGTACACGTGTTCTCCAATAAAACAATAACTATACAGATGACAATAACAGAGTAAAAGGATCAGATCTAAAAGGTTTAAAGTAAATACACAAGTCAGAAGATGTTGTGTTTCACTTTTGCTGCCTTCGGTGAGGGACGATGAGGGGTCGGAGGTCACGGAGGGCTTCGGTGTCTCTCTGTAGTTTAGTCTCATCACACAACAAGAGACGCCTTCATCTCCTCATCAAACTCTGCCAGAAACAAAAAGAAGGGATTTTCTGCAGGTTTAGTTGAGGTCCGTTATTCTTTTATTCTGCAACGTGTGTCTCGTGGCGCTGACATGTGGTCACCACTGAGACGCTCACATTCTCCACCACAGCAGACCGGCTGGTCCATCCATCACGCTGACACGGAGCTGAAATGTTGCTTCAGTATCTCTGCTCACTTTTCCTCCACCTCCTCCACCTTACTTATTGCTCTTTCTCCTTGTTTCTCATGACCTCCTCACGACCTTTCCTGTCTCATTTTCCTTCCCCTTCCTCATCTCCTCTCCTCCTCTCTTCTTCCTCTCTGTGGTCGGTTTCCTCTCTTTCCCTCACTGCCTCCTCCACTCCTCCTTTACTCTCCTTTACATCGTCCCCTTGACTCCTTCCTTTCTCCACCTCACCTCTAACCGTCCCCATTGTTTTCTCAATCCACCTTCCTCCTTGTTTCTTATTCCCCCCCCTGCAGGCTGTTGATGGAGAGGATTTCGAATGTCAGCCGGGACCGTGGTCATCGCGGGAGGCGTTCTGGCTACAGTCATCTTACTGACCATCGTCGCTGTGCTGTGTTTATGTAGGCTGCAGGTAGGACGCTCCTCCAACGCACCACAGTAATCCAATGTCAAGGAAACCTCAACAGGACCAAGTCGCTGCTAAATGCTAACATACTCATGCTACGTGTGATGCTAACCTGGGAAACATGTGCTAGAGCTCATCCAATCAACGGATCCTCATACACCCGCCCGCCCGGTATCCATGGTGACCCCGTCCACCAACACAGCTTAGTTAGGTGCAGGGAACACATGTGCTAGCTTGGGAAAGTTTCTTTTGCTCTAACATAACTACAACCAGCGGTTTGTTGGACCCTTCCACATCCCGACCTGCCTCCACCACCAAGAAAATCTATTCAGGCTACAAAACCCGTTGGTTTCTAAAAAGAGCGACAGAAGTACAAAGAAGTGCTGGTTGACTTCTGGTGTCACACAGGAAATGCAAACAGATCCACTTCTGTAGACGGTTGCTTGGCTTCGGGCGCCGTCTTCTCGGTGAGATGTCTGTGCTGTATTGCAGGTAAGAGCAGGACACGTGGTAACCGTTGACTTCTGTCCCCGCTGCAGTACTACTGCTGTAAGAGGGGCGAGTCTGAGAAGGGGGAGGACGGGGAACCAGAGCTGGACACCATGTCCCCGTCCCGGCCCCTGGCTCTGTCCGCTCCCCCTACGCCTCCCACGCCGCTGCGCTACTTCGAGGAGCCGGACAACTACCCGCCCACCTTCCTCACCGAGGCCAACGGGCCCGCCAGCTGCTACTCCTCCACGCCGCCGCTGCCGCCCCGCAGGTGCCAGCGCTCGCACGCCTTCTGCCCGTCCTGCGCCCGCTGCTCGCTGCCCTTCTACCTGCAGCACCCGGAGCGGCTGTGCAACGGCGGGCGGCGCATCAGCTACAGGACTGTGCAGCAGCAGGACCTGGAGCTGCCCATGGACCTGGAGAGCCTCTACCAGAAGCTCAACCTCATCCGCTCCGTCACCATGAAGGAGGTGGTCAGCCAGAGCGTCAGCACCGACGTCTGAACACACGGACACGCTGGTGTACTGCAACCCCCGAGGGCTTCTGGGTAATGGCGGCCACACTGGAGGTCTGCAGCGCTGGAGCGACCGCAAACGGCTGAATGCATCAGTCGGATCGTTTTGTGACCAATGTGTTTAGAAAAGAAGCCTCGGTCCGTATGTGTGTGTATCAAAGTATAAAGGAGAACATTTACAATTGTGGACTTTGTCAGTGGATCAAACACACTTTTTGCTTGACAGCAACACACAAGAAGTGGAGGTGAAACTCTCAAACAGACTAAATGCGTTTTCTTATACGAGGCTGATAGACAACTTTACTCTGGAATCTCTTTTAAAGGACGAGTCTGGTTTTGTTGTCAATTAATCCCACGTGTCGACCAAAAACCACACTGAATGTTTGTGTGTTTGCTCTAAAAGTCTCTCTTTTACTGTTTGTAATCCAACCTCATTGTTAAACTATCGCACCTTAAAATGAGTGAAATCCACCTAAATAAGGTTTTCTCTTTGAATCAAACTGACCATTGATAGAAATGGGGATTGTGTCCAATAGTCTGACTATCTTTGTAATAGTCAATTATTAAAAGGCGTGACTCTAAACTGCACTATTTTAGGCCTGTTGATGTTACGCATTAAATGGACGTTATTATGAACTTATATTTTCAGTTTAGGTTAAAGATCTTCAATCATTACAACATGTTTTTGAATGAGACTTTTTAGGAAATGACTGAAACTTTTACGTCGGTGGGAACCAATGCGCCTCGTAGCTGAGAGACACGTGTTGCTTTTGGTCTTTTTGTGGGATTAATTAGTAAGAAACTGTAGATTTACTCCTTTGGGAGAGAAATAAAGCCCAGGACACGTCTGTCTCCAGGGACAGGAGCTTCAGCGTGGAGACGTTCACATTGACGTAGTTATTTGTGCACAACAGGTGGTCTGCGCTCCGTCACTGAACATACGTGTGCGTGATGCACGGAGGGTCTGTTGGTGTGTGTGTGTGTGTGTGTGTTTGGTGTCCTGCTCCCTGAGCTGAAGCTTCTCAGGTGTTTCCAGGTTCCACGTGTGACGGCCGAGGGGCTTTTTAGGACAAGGACCCGACGCCCAGATGGAAGAAAGCAACTTCCTGTCTGTGTTATCAGCGATTCTCTGGGCAGGTTTGGTGGATTACAACAATTGTACAGCATTTGTGCACATTAGATATTGATTTGACAGCATTAGTTATATATTTACACACATCAGTAAGATCTTAAAGACTAAAGGCACATTATTGTAATATTCTCCACATGAATCTCCTGCCGAGCTCTCTGCTATACGCTGAGTTCTGCAATATCTTAAATTATATATGAACAATATCCAGAACTAAGTCTAAATGTGAAAAATAAGCAGGAGTTTGATTAGTAAACAGACAACATTTTGCTGTTATTAATTATATTTGTGACATTAAAAAAAAACACATTCTTGATGTGAAAATCACTTTAAATCACCTTCATTCTTTGAATTAACTGCTTGACCAGTTGAAAGTAAAACATAATTAAGTAATTCTATATGTAATATTCATGTAAATATTTACAAATTGAAATCTTGCCCACTGAAGGCACTAATGTAAAACAATTTTATATCAAGAATTGAATCGATTTGAATTGAGATTTGAATTAGATAGACTTTGTTTTTCGGTCAAAATACAAGAAGAATCTAAAGTTTCGATGTGACATGTAGCTTGTGTTTGTGTTGATGTGTGTAGCTTTTTCTCAGCCGCTCGTACTGTCGTGTGTTTCCGCGTGTGTCACTTCCTGTTTGCCTGCCGAGCGCCGCGGGGAAACGAATCCAAATCCAAAAGGGCTTCAACCACCTGCGACTGTGACGCGTGAAGGACGCTCACTTCCTGTCACACGCTGCAGATAGACGAGTGGACGTCATCCTGTCCGTCTTCTCAAACGGGACATTCAGGTGGAACAAAACAAAGCCAACCAGCGGGAAACACGTGTGATGAAGTTGTGTGCTGCTGTTGAAATAAAGGCTGTTTACTCTGGTCGGCTTCCCTCAGAAGACGAGTCGTGTCTTCTTTTTGACGTGTCACCGGCTTCCAGATCTAAAACACCTTCTGCTGCACCCGTGAGTTGGTCGGGTTTCTCATTTTCTCTCCACAGCAGTTTATTATTACTGCTAATAAAAGACCAGATACTTCCTGTTCCTCCTTCTGCTCTCACACAATGTTTCTCAACATGTCTCTTCACCATAACATCCATTCATCATATCATCCATTCATTATATCATCCATTCATCATATCATCCACTCATCATATCATCCATTCATCATATCATCCATTCATCATATCATCCATTCATATCGTCCATTCATCATATTATCCATTCATCATATCATCCATTCATCATATTATCCATTCATCCACTCATCATCCATTCATCATTTCATCCATTTATCATATCATCCATCCATATCATCCACTCATCATATCCATTTATCATATCATCCATTCATCATATTATCCATTCATCATATCATCCATTCATCATATCATCCATTCATCCACTCATCATATCATCCATTCATCATTTCATCCATTTATCATATCATCCATCCATATCATCCATTCATCATATCATCCATTCATCATATCATCCATTCATCATATTATCCATTCATCATATCATCCATTCATCCAATCATCATATCATCCATTCATCATTTATCATATCATCCATCCATATCATCCACTCATCATATCATCCATCCATCCATATCATCCATTCATCATATCATCCATTCATCATATTATCCATTCATCCACTCATCATATCATCCATTCATCATTTCATCCATTTATCATATCATCCATCCATATCATCCACTCATCATATCATCCATCCATCCATATCATCCATTCATCATATTATCCATTCATCCACTCATCATATCATCCATTCATCATTTCATCCATTTATCATATCATCCATCCATATCATCCACTCATCATATCATCCATTCATCATATCATCCATCCATCCATATCATCCATTCATCATATTATCCATTCATCCACTCATCATATCATCCATTCATCATTTCATCCATTTATCATATCATCCATCCATATCATCCATTCATCCACTCATCATATCATCCATTCATCATATATCCATCCATACCATCCATTCATCCACTCATCATATCATCCATTCATCATTTCATCCATTTATCATATCATCCATCCATATCATCCATTCATCCACTCATCATATATCCATCCATACCATCCATTCATCCACTCATCATATCATCCATTCATCATTTCATCCATTTATCATATCATCCATCCATATCATCCACTCATCATATCATCCATTCATCATATATCCATCCATCCATATCATCCATTCATCCACTCATCATATCATCCATCCATCCATATAATCCATTCATCCACTCATCATATCATCCATTCATCCACTCATCATATCATCCATCCATCCATATCATCCATTCATCATATCATCCATCCATATCATCCATTCATCCACTCATCATATCATCCATATCATCCATTCATCATATTATCCATTCATCCATCCATCCATATCATCCATTCATCCACTCATCATATCATCCATTCATTCTCCACAGGTGGTGAGATGTGTCCCTCTACGTTATGTTCACCTCTGAATGGTCCAATCCGAAGAGACCAAAGAGGATGAAGAGAACAATGAGCTCAATGAGTCTGAATGTTGGGTTCCGTACGATGGATCCTTCATAGAATACAGATGAAACTGTCTATAGAACCATGGGGATTGAATTTAACTATTTCTGAATGCATGTCTCTGTATTTTATTATTCCTTTTTTTCATTCGTTTGTTAAAGATAATTAATATTAATAATAATAATGTTTCTGAGCAAAAATATAACATTCATTCAAAAACGACAAAAAGGCAAATATGTTCATTTGAACTGTTATTTAATTGAAAAACAAGTCAACACCATTCGGTCTTCAGTTTATCGTCACACAATGTCCATACATTTATGCTTTGTACAAAGAGGTATCAGTTCTCCAACAGCACAGTACACAACAATGAGACACACAAGGACCCGTCTCACTTCGAGGGCGAGGAGCCTCCTGTTTGCAGCAGCTCTCCTGTTACACGCGGACCAGAATCAGTGACCCGATGAGCGACCGCCGCCTCGCGTCACCATGAGGGAAGAGTGACTAATAAATACGCCTCCGTGTGCTGCAGGCGTCCCGGAAATATCTACTTTTACACGCTGAACTCGAGCACAATAAAATAACGTCCACGAAACGTGTGCACCAAACGTTCTAGTCATTCCAGGAAGGACTGAATGGATTCTTTTCCTCAGTTGATTCGTTCGTGATGTGATGCTGGAGACGGTCGGGAAAAGAAGATGAAAGATTTCATTTCTCAAACAAATAGTTTTGCATGTTTCCACGTTCCGCCGCCGAGGGAGAATGTTGGCTTTGTTTCAGCAGTCAAGGCCTTTGGTCGGAGGAAATGTCGTAGAACGTCCGTCAGGTAAAATAACGAGATCACCAAAGCAGGAAGCGCATGAAGGTGACGCAGCTCGCTAAGTGATGCTGTTGCATGGCGCTACGTCACAAACCCTGATAACTTGTAGCGTTAACAATTGTTCTTCAAAGGTTACGTTGCAAACGTCACTTCTTATGTCCTTTTTGACTTCACAGAACCGTCTTGTTGCCCAAATGCTAAGCAATCGTTTCCCAATGCTAATGTTATTTACCTGTGCAGGTCGTTTACACCTGTAGTCCTTTAACACTGTGGTATACAAACGCAAACTATAGGAAAGCAACATGAGCAGAAAAGCATGTCCGTGTTACACAAAGTTGACATGAACCGATTATAAATCACATATATTATTTGGTTTGGAGACGTTGACGTTCGACACATTCGTGGTTCTCAGAAACATAAAAAGGCAACATGTGTTATTCTGGCGGTTTAATGTTCTTTGTGACACAGAATTCCTCCACTAACTGATGAAGACCTTGAGATGTGCGGAGGGTCCTTTCAGGGGAGCAATGAGCTTCCTTTCCAATATGAGTTTTAATTCCAAATAAAGAAAATACATTCTGTGTTTGGCATAGAAATAAGAAAAAAAGAGCAACTGGAAAATGATGAAACAACGTAACATAATTAATATGAACATAACAAAATGTTTCCGTCTGATATAAAAATGACCAGATTTCGTTTTTAGACCAACAAACCAGGTCATGGGAGGAAAGCTCTGGATGTCTCTCGTTGTCGTACGGCGTTTACATCAGACTTGCGTCTGTGTGCCGTGTTGGGCGGGCCGTGGTGCACTAGGAGGTCGGAGGTCGCAGGGCGCGGCAGGAGTGGCAGCACGCCTTGCTGTAGTACCAGTGGCTGCACAGGTTGACCTTCAGCGCCAGCAGGCAGTTGGTGGAGGGACGATCCTGGCAGCTCTCATCTGGGACCCGATGACAAAACCCACAACCAGGCTGAGACGTGGCTCAGGCCCAAACAATGTCCTTACAGCAGAGGTGACGCTTTCATCCCAAAACCTTCTTTTCTATCATCAAAAAAGTTCTGATGTTTAAAGGGCGGTTCTTGCTCGTGAGCTGTGCTTCGTATCTGCTTTATTTCCTTTTGCATCTTTATTGTTTACTAGTTGTTGCATGATTTTTAACAGCAGACTCTGCAGACCTCCGACACATGTGTGTTGTGTTGTTTGCGTGTGTGTTTGTGTGTGTTTTGCGTCTATGTGTGTGTGCGTTTGTGTGTGTGTGTGTGTCTGTGTGTGTGTGTGTGTGTGTGTGTGTGTGTGTGTGTGTGTGTGTGTGTGTGTCTGTGTGTGTGTGTGTGTGTGTGTGTGTCTGTGTCTGTGTGTGTGTGTGTGTGTGTGTGTCTGTGTGTGTGTGTGTCTGTGTGTGTGTGTGTGTGTGTGTATGTGTGTGTGTCTGTGTGTGTCTATGTGTGTGTATGTATGTGTGTGTGTGAGTCTGTGTGTGAGTGTGTGTATGTATGTGTGTGTGTGTGTGTGTGTGTCTGTGTGTGTGAGTGTGTGTGTGTGTGTGTGTGAGTGTGTATGTGTGTCTGTGTGTGTGTGTGTGTGAGTATGTATGTGTGTGTCTGTGTGTGTGTGTGTATGTGTGTGTGTATGTGTGTGTGTATGTGTGTGTGTGTGTGTGTGTGTGTGTATGTGTATGTGTGTGTGTGTGTCTGTGTGTATGTGTCTGTGTGTATGTGTGTGTGTATGTGTCTGTGTGTGAGTGTGCGTGTGTGTGTGTGTGTGTCTGTGTACGTGTGTGTGTGTGTGTCTGTGTACGTGTGTGTCTGTGTGTGTGTGTGTCTGTGTGTGTGTGTGTGTGAGTGTGTGTGTGTGTGTGTGTGTGTCTGTGTGTATGTGTGTGTGTGTGTGGATGTGTGTGTCTGAGTGTGTGTGTGTGTGTGTGTATGTGTGTGTGTGTGTGTGTGTGTGTGTGTGTGTGTGTGTGTGTGTGTGTGTGTGTGTCTATGTAGTGTCTGTGTGTGTGTGTGTGTGTATGTGTGTGTCTGTGTGTGTGTGTGTGTGTGTGTGTGTGTGTGTGTGTGTGTGTGTGTGTGTGTGTGTGTGTGTGTGTGTGTCTGAGTGTGTGTGTGTGTGTGTGTGTGTATGTGTGTGTGTGTGTGTGTGTGTGTGTGTGTGTGTGTGTGTGTGTGTGTGTGTGTGTGTTACCTGGCGGCTCGGTGGGGCAGGACTGCAGCGTGCAGGTCTGCTTGGCCACAGGTCTGGTGAGCGGGTCGCAGCCTCGGACCAGCTCCGTTCCCTGGTAACACTTGACGTCTCTCATCCTCACACCGACGCCACACGTCTTCGTGCACTGAGGACACAGAGGGCCGGGGGACACGGTTCAGCGCGGGACGCGGGAGGCGGAGCGAGCGCGCCGCGCGCCCCTCACCTCGGACCAGGGGGTGGAGTACCATTTGAAGCACGGCCTCTCGAAGCAGGTGTTCTCCTCCTCCGGCTTCTCGCTGCCTCCGCACGCCTCCTCGCCGAAGGTCTGGAACGTCCCTCCACTGATGCCGACGCACAGGACGAGCTTCCGCTTCACGCCGCGACCGCACGTTGTGTTACACTATTGACAACAACAAGAAAGGTGTGGACGGGCATGTCGTACTCTGTGTTCCTCTTTCTGCTTTGATTCAGACCTGATAGGGAGACGGTTGTGGTTATGACATATCTTGTCCCCCTCACCCTCTCCCAGTCCTGGCTCAGCCAGTGCGGAGCACAGTCCCTCTCGCCACAGGGGTGGATGGCCAGCGGCTTGTCCTCCGCCGAGCACTGGTTCTCGGGAACCACGCGACCCTCCGGCGCCTTGCAGTACACGTGACGCACCGTCTTCCCCTGGCCGCACAGCCCCGAGCACTGGGGAGTCAAAGGTCAGAGCCGGATGACTCACGGGGGGCAAAGAGCAGCGCATCGGGGTTCTTTTGAGCTGCGTCGCGGGAATCAAAGGGCAACAGAGGAAACGTAGGACAATGTCCACCCGAGGTCTGATCGTCCCACTGAGGTTACTGATTCTACCGAATGCTACGATCCTGTTTGGACAGAGAAGATCATTGGTCCTTCTCAGGGAACAGTTTGATCACCTGGTGCACGGATTTTCAAAATAACAATAAATATTTCCGAGTAATCTGTAGTTCTTGGGGGACATTTCACATGCATCCATTTGGACCTGGTCTCACACCCTGCGGGTTTCAAGTGACTTTAAATGGAACATTGAACATGCAAAACCATAAAACACCGTAAATTCTCAAGAGCGGCTCTGTAGTGAAGCAGCTGGGAAAGACGAGGTGTTTATTATTTATCACCTTTTATGAAATACAAAGAAGGAAAACCGGCGGAGTTGTCAATAAAATAAAATAAAAATAATTCAAATGAAGTGAGTCATTGGTCAAGGAGGAAGTATTTGTGTCGATAAAAACAGTAAGTTACTGTCATTTGTCGATAAAGTTTTGAGCGATAAAACACGTGCTTCTGTCTCTGGATGTCAATGAAGTGGAGACCGAAGACACTCACAGGACCCCACTCGGACACGGTCCACTGGCGCTCGCAGGGCGGACCCGTGCAGTTCTTGGCGTTCGGTGGTCTGGTCATCGGGTCACAAGGCCGGGCGTCCTCAGAGCAGCGGACGTCCCGGGTCACCTGGGCTTTGCGGCCACATTTGGCGGGACACTGGATGGCGGAGGGAATCACAGAGGCATAAGAGGAATACCAGTACAAGATGCCTTCAAACCTTTTGTAAAAGTTCCGATTGGAAGAGTCCGAAGTCTGCAGGAACCATCGGATCTGAACCGCCGTTCTATTGAGCCTTCGCTTTGCACTGATGATTCCAGGCCTCGAGTTCAGCAGTTTCACCGTCGCCCTCCTGGATTACTTTTTGCAACCAATGAACGGAAGTGGCAGTAAAGCACAGAGACAAGGTCTTCTCACCCCGGAACTCCCGAAGTACAGAGAACAGAACCCTTACCTCCGGACTCCGTCAGACCTCTCCTACCTCTGTCCACTCGGCCACCTCCCACTGGGGGCCGCAGGCCGGGCTCTTGCAGGGCCGCCTCTCCACGGGCCTCTCCAGGTCGGCGGTGGCGCAGAGGTCGCTGTAGACCGAGCTGTCCAGGCCCCGGCGAGATCATCTTCCAGCAGCGGACCTGACGGAACTGGAAACCCTCCCCGCAGGTCCTGGAGCACTCGCTCCAGCTGCTCGCCTCCCACCTGAAAACGACAGCCGGTCCCGTGTCAGAGGTTCCGTTGGGTCCAAAGTCTGAACGACATCCAGATGTTCCGCGGTACCTGGGCGGACATTCTCTGCCGATGCAGAAGTCGTGGACCGGCTCCGGTCTGGTCAGAGCGTCGCAGTACATGTCGTGCACCTCGATGCCGTCGTACCGGATGCACGTGACGAAGGACTTCGACACGCCTGGATCAAGAGCCAGAAACAAGAAACCGACGGCAAAGTCAGGTGTTGAAGATGAGAAAAGGTTTCCATTGGGAACGTTCAGCAGAGCGGCTTGAGGTTCTTTTAGGGGGAGTTAAATGTTTTGGGCATGTTTGTTTTCCCTCACTATATATTTGATATAATATACTTTTACTATACTTCATGGCACCTAAAGGAGAACTGGTCAGGAACGGCCCTCTGGAGCCACATTGAGTGACTCAGGACTTAGGAATCAGAATTAGGAGGTGTGTTATTGACCTACAGAGGTTCATTCTGAGGGTTATTCTTCTAGCAATGTGCCTGGTTTCTGGAAAGTTACTTTTAAACACAGTTTAAGTGTTGATCCTCAGTTGATCCTTTTGTTAAGACCCACTACGTATTGATGGACCCGCTGGAGGGAAGGGAGACCCGGGAGAACCAGAACCGAGAGGGTCAGAACTGAGAGGGTCAGACTGTGAGACCCTGCTGTAGAATGAGAGGTTTTCAGAAGGGACCCTGGTGGTAGAGACACTACCACTTTGGTCCACAGGGGGCGACACGATCAACGCAACACGAAGGCTCCTCGTAGCAACTTTAAACAAAGTGTACGACCTGATCTGCAGTCTGTTAGCTCTGCTGTGTGTGTGTGTGTGTGTGTGTCTACCTATGGAGCAGGTCATGCTGCAGGGCTCCTGAGAGGAAAGCTTCCAGCGGTACATGTCAGCTGCACTCAGCTTCAGGTTCTTCTGATGGATCCTTGGATTCCCCCTGTCAACGCACACACACACACACACACACAGGGAAAGAAAAAGCTTGCATCATGAAATCTAGTTATTTTTTTGAGGTCAAATCTGACGGGAACGTTGTGAGCGTGACGATACCTTTTCAAAGAGATATTGTTTTAATGATGTTTAGGGACCCACACATCTGATTCACAGCCTCCAGCCCAGCGGACGCGCTTTGTTTTATCGTCACATCAAGTTAAAGTCATGTGCGCACTCTTGTCATAACACTGGTTGCTCACTCGTCGTCCGCCAGACGTTTATTTAACGCTCCCGTTGAGTTATTCCTCGCCAGCATTCCCCGCGGGGAAGCAGACGCACCTTGTTTTCTCCCCAGAGGCGACTACGGCCCGACAGCACGCTCTCCCCCCTTTGCATCGTCCCTTCACTGTTCTAGGGAACAACTTGACTTATTAGTCTGAGCGAGGCCCTCCTCCTCCTCCTCCTCCTCCTCCTCCTCCTCCTCCTCCCCCTCCTCCTCTGCTCTGCTCGTTTCCTCTCCTCCTCCGGTGGCCTTCACTGTCTGGTGAAGTCGTGTTTGGACACGAAGCCAACCTGAGTAGTAAAGATGATAGATGGACAACGTGCCGGGTCGACCTGTCTGTCTGCTTCTAGTCTACCTGTCTGTTTACGTGTAGCCCCGCCCCAAAGGGTTCCCTGCATAATGCTTTATCATGGCGCGTTTCCACCGAGCGGTACGGTACGGGTCGGGTCTGTTAACCATGATTTGGCGAGTGTTTCCACCGCCAACAGTACCCTTACTTGATAGGCGTGGTGTGTTCCAGAAAGTAGTGATGACGTCACTTGATAGACGTGGTGTATGACAGAAAGTAGATTGACGTCATTCGATTGCGCGAAAACTGAAAGCTAACCGCCAACAACGATGGAGGACGTACAGCCGATCCTGTTCCTGCTTCTCCACATGTGGCTGTTTGTCACAAGGAGACGACAATCTTTGTTTGAGCAAAGGCTACATGCTGCAGGCGTGTTACGTGTGTTGTCTTCCCCCTTGCGGCACGCGCAAATGACGACACTCTTTCAACCAATCAACGCCCTGCAGTGAGTCTAGCTCCGCCCTTTGGTACCAAACCACTGTGCCAGGTGCCCCAACGGAAGGGTACCCAAAGAGTGGTACGGTACGGTTCGGATTTTTGGTCCCATTCTCAACTTTTGGCAGTGGAGACACAAATAAAAGGGTACCGACCCGACCCGACCCGTACCGTACCGCTCGGTGGAAACGCGCCACTAGAGACCTGTCAATCACTCAGCTTGTCTCACTGCCTCTGGCTACGTCTCTCTGACGAGGCCTTCAGAACCAGGTTCCTTCTCGATCAACCCCAACGGAAGAAGGTCTGAACATTCAGTCTCACTCCAACTAGAACCTGAACCCATTCAGGAACAGGTTCTGTTAGACTACCTGGTTCTGTTGGAGCGGCCAGAGGTCCTCCCGCCACTCTGCACGGTTTTGTTCTGGAAGGAAGTGTCTCCGCTCTCGTTGCGTTTGCGCCCGAGGGTGAACTCCAGCGTGTCGTTGACGCCGAGCGGCCCGTCCCGCTTCAGGACGCCGGTGTCAGCCTCCCGTCCCGCCTCCGGTCCCGCCTCCGACGAGAACAAACCCTCTCCCTCCGTCAGCAGCTGATTGGTCGAGATGTTGACGAGCAGCTCATCGGGACCGATCCGTCCGTCCAGCAGGACCCTCCAGATGAGGTTCGGGGAGTCCGGCCCCGTGTCCAGGGGCCCGCCAGCCGGAGCGGGGGCGGCGGTGCCGTCTGCGCGGCTGCTGTTTCCCTCTGAATGGATGAAAAGGGCAGAATTCATTCAGGGAACATGGACGTCTTATCCCAGAGGCTCTTTGGTGGCGTGGAACCAGTGGTCTGAAGAGAAGCTCCATAGCTCGAACGACAAAGACCTAGGACCTAGGACCTGAGGAGCGATGTGATCACCTCATAGAGACCTCATACAAACGGGGGGGGAAGTCGAGGAAATGGAAGTTGGCGCTCTGCAGTGTGCAGCGCGACATCGGGCCTCCTCCATCTTCTCTCAGAGGCCGGGTGTAATGTGCCCCCCCCCATCCCCCATCCCCCCGCCGTCCGTCTGCCGGATGAGTTGAGCGCCGGCAGGAAGGCCATTACCGCTCATGTTTGTGATGCACTGTTTTAAAAAAAATGGCAAATCCACGAAACTCAGAATGTTTCATCCGCTGCTGATCTGCTTTATGTGTCTGTGGAATGAATAATGCAGAGCTGCAAAGGGCCGTCACACACACACACACACACACACACACACACACACACACACACACACACGGAGATGTAAAATCTGACCTATTTGTCTGATCTACCAATGGGCCACTGATGTGTCTTTTCTTTATCCTCTCACACACATCCGTCTCTTTTTCCTTTATTCATCCGATCGGCTGCAATAACGAATCGGATCAAACTCGCGATATGGTCACATGACAAGGAGATGTTTTTATTTCCAGCGCCAAAAGGTTGCTTCTCATTATCGTCCACTAACACGTGTCACTCTCCGACCCATTAAATTCCTGTTAGAATAAACTGTCCTCTTCACAGGAAACAGCTTGTCTCGGATCAGGAAAACATCTGCAAACATCACAGTTTGGTTTAAACAACTTCGTCATTGATTCATGAGGCCAATAAATCACCGTTGCTCTTCCTCACCGGTAAAGTTGGGGTCCTGGTCGCAGTCGATGGCCGCCGTCCCCTCGTACACCTCGTTGGTCTCTTGGCCCTTCTGCCCGTCGGCGCCTCCCCCCTCCGCCCGGCTCTCGGGGGCCGCCTGGTCGTAAACGCTGCCGTTGGGGTGCGGCGGACACCCAACCTCCACCGACACCTCCCCCGCCGAGGTGTCCGACCCGGTGTAGGCGGGAGGGGGCCGGACCGGTGGCAGGGAGTCCCGTAGGACGGTGTACTCGTAGGTGATGTACGGCGTGCGGCCGTTCTGGTTCCACACCTGAGCGACGGCGGGAGAGGTCGGGTCAGGTCGGGTTCGTCTGTGCAGGTTTTAGACAAAATGCGGTCTAAACTGTTCAGACCTGTGGACACCACGTCTGTTATCTCTCCAACGATCTCACCTCACACTTTGTTTGTTGCCTTTAAAAACAACTCCTACAAGGTCCCGTGTTTAACCGCCTCTACAATCCCAGCGGACCCCTGTGATGCAGCATCCTGCAAAGGTCCATCAAACCTGGGACATGGACGTTGTCAGAACCTCCACTGCACTGGTCTCAATCTACATTCACCCTGCAGACGCTCTGAAGAAGCTTGAACCTCCCTGCTTCAGCCTCCTGGGCTGCGTTCCACTAGCTTACAGTGGCTAACCGCTAACCCCCGCTAGCAGACATAGCGGACGAGGAAACAACAAGTCAGGTCAGAGAAGGACAGAGGTCCGGATCTAACTGCTGGCGTGACCCTGGAGGAAGAGTTCAGGTGACAGAGCCGGGTGGAGGACGGGTGGAGGGCGGTTAGGCGTACCAGGATGTTGATGGCCTGGTCGATGGGGCCTTTGACGACGATGTACTCGATCCCGGTCTCGTACACGTCCATGGGCCGGCGGTACTTGAAGACGGCGCCCGCTGCGTGGAAGTTCTGGGGACTGTCCACTCTGTAGGCTCCGTTAAAGAAGAAGTTTCCTGCTTGGTCGGTGACAGCTGGGGGCAAAAGAGCGTCCGGCCTTTTTCTCTTTAAATTTAGTTTAAATTATTACCAAAGATCTCCTACTTCACTTGTTTTAGTGCACGTGTGTGTGTGTGGGAGGAGCAGGAGGGAGGAAGCTCTCACCCAGAACATCGGCCGACTTCTTCCTCTCGATGATCTGGATGTCCCATGATCCTTCAGGGATTTGTGTGATTAAAGAGTAACCTTGACGACAGGAAACAGGAAGTGGTCAGCACTACCTGGATTTAACCAGGAAGAGGTAATTATTTTCTAAATGTTAGTGTGTGCATGAGAGGTGGAGAAGGAGGCGTGGTTATCGTACGCGTGGACTCACCCGGACTGGTGGCGACGCGGCGGAAGTTGCCGGTGACTCTGCTGCAGCTGCTTCCGTCGCCCTGACAGACGCCACACTTATCCAAGGCGTTGGAGGAGAACAGCACTCCGTCACACCCGATCGGCTGAGCGGCAAAACAGGGAGCGGAGACGATGGGGAGAACGATGTCTCATCTTCTTCATCGCCGGATGAGAGGGTAGAGATGAAGGACATTGTAAAAGAAGCAGCTGGACTCACCTGGCACTCGCCGGCCACGCAGACGCCGCGGTAGCTGCTGTACTTGCAGGACGTGCCGTCCCGCGCCGTCTCCATCAGCTGCCTCTGGCCGTCGGTGGTGGTGCAGTGGAGGTCACAGGGGTTGCTGGAGATGTGGACGTAGTCGTCTGAGGAGGAACACGGCTCAGCCGGTTACAAACAGCGCTCCTACCTACAGCCGTGGACGTGAAATACCTGCACTCTGTGAACGGGTGTCAATCAGTGGCTTAAAGGCTGCTCCTGTTTGGGTGCGAGGCAGGACGAGGGGCACCGCCGTTGTGTTTAATGAGAGGGTGGAGGCGTCATGTGGGCGCGTACCAGGATACAGAGGCTTCCACTGGTAGTTCCTCCCGTTGTAAAGCTGCGAGTTGAAGGACCAGCACTGCTCCTCCCTGAAGCTCCTCCCGGTGGCAGGACATTCCTGCAGGGCGGAGACAGCGCCGTCCGCCCGTTTTACAGCGCTACTGCTTATATGTGAGGACGCACGATTGTTCCTTAAGCGGCTTCATGCGGTCTGAGCGGTTTTAGTACAGATGAAGATTCACCGGCAGCCTGTTGACTCACTTCAGTGTTGCACAGGTGATATTTCTTGGCTGTTCCCGTGCAGGTCATGTTGTCTTTACCAGCCACAACCTTTTTCCTTTGGACAGAAAAACAAGCATTTGGAGAATTTACAGAATATTTATGAAAAATAAAAAAGAAACCTGTTGGGTTACGTTTGCATTATAGTATATTAATCTACAAGAGGACCTTTTGGCTGTAAAGGTCAGAACAATTATATTATATTCTCATTTTAGTTGCCATTAATGGTAATGTGATAATGTAATAATCATATCTAGACCTCCATGTACACACACACACACACACACACACAGTATACCTGAGCGTGCTGGTGCATGTGTGTATCCATGCATTCCTATTACAGCCAGTTTAACTTTTTTGTTTATGTGTTTGCACACACACTTGTTAACATTACGTTGTGAGGACATCGAGCTGGTCCCCACATTGTCAAACTTTAAAAACGTCTACTTTGCTCTCGTATTGTGAGTTGGACAAGAATATTGATGAGTATCGATGTTGACTGCCAGATGTTTTTTAAGAGTTGCACTACAATGGAACCAAATAATAATTAAAAAACGTTCTAAGATGTAAAGAATCACAAAGGCGTGCGTGCGTGCGTGTGTGTGTGTGTGTGTGTGTGTGTGTGTGTGTGTGCGTGCGTGCGTGTGTGTGTGCGTGCGTGCGTGTGTGTGTGTGCGTGCGTGTGTGCAGACTGACCTCTGTTTGAGACAGTGTCTCTCCTGTGACATCACTCCGCCTCCACAGGCCCGAGTGCAGGCCGTCCACTTGGCCCACTCGCCCCACCAGTACGTGGTCACCTCAAGCTCCTCCTCCAGACTGTTGGACGCTACGCCGTCCTCCTGAAAGCACACACACACACACACACACACACACACACGGGTTATTCATTGTGTTCGTAGCATTGATTGTACCTTCAGTGGTATAAAGATGCTGCTGTTTGCCGTTACATCTCAATCGGCCATCACTCAGTTTATAAAAACGTATCCGTGTTCTACTTTTACCTCTTGTCTGTTCATCTGTTCCCATTCCTGCTCTAACAAACACTGTGACTAATAAAGGACTATTTGAAAATGACAATCTGCCATAGAAAGGAAATAGATGTGATGAAAGGTGAGAACATTCACTTAAGAATATACATATATAATATTTCAGTTCAGTTATTGATTTCGTGTTTACTGCCTATTTATAGTACTTGTTTCTTTGGACAATGTCTCTCAGTTGCACTTTAACTTATGCTGCTGTAAATCTACTGTACTGTAGGAGTGTACTTTGTCGTAGTGCACGTTTTGGCCATCGGGCACAGTTACAGCTGTGGCCACACTTTGCGAGCTTCAGCAGAGCCCAGATGTGCACATGAGAGTCACAGGGAATGAGCGCCGTTGGGTTCCGAGGCTCCAAGGAGTGAAGGCTGGTGCACCAGCTGCATTGATTGGCTGCGTCGGTTCTTTCGGACGGATCCATCTGGGATGTGAGCTCCTCGTGAAGGTGTGAGACAGAGCAGAGAGAGGACGCGAGACACCGGGAATACCAGACAGAGCGTACGAGGGGGAGGGAGGGAGGGAGGGAGGCGATCGGTCGACTGACGGATCGGCTCGACGGCGACTCATCGCTGTCCTCGGATTGCTTTTTAAATTTGTCATTCACACTTTAAATGTTCTTTCTTTTCTCAGTTTGTGAACTTGGAACGTTTGGTTTTCACTTTCACTACAAATACTCCCGTTTGTGTTGGGAATCTCTAGACGTCGTGGGTCCAAACCGGAGCAGGACGTCGTGAGAATGCGGCTCAAGTTTGACGGTTCAGATTGAATTAAATATGGAAGCAGCCTCTAGAGACACAAGAAGTGACATCACTGCCCCTGAATGACAGAGACAACACGCTATCGGGTAAATAACAGCCTACTTGAGTAGCTTCCTGCTTGGAAAACAGTGTTTGAGTGACAGAACCACTTTTATCCAAAGCGACTTACAATAAGTAAGTAAGTGTTTCAGCCCAGAGGGAACAGACCAGGACACCAAACCAAACTGCAGACCTAAGTGTTTATTTTACCATCAACATATAAAATAATTTTTATGCTAAAAGGTCGATTTCCGAATAATATTGAGATAATGTCTAGATGCATCCTTTTGATGTAGCAGCTGGTAAATGTGGACTACAAAGCTCATCGTCAGCCATCGCTTGGTCATATTCCGTGTCGTGAATCACTGGCGGGGACGTCGCCGTGAGGAGACCAGGCTGCCCAACGGCGCCGACAGCCACGTCTCAGGACAGAGGACGAAAGCTTCGGTGTCCTCGTCACATCAGTGGAGCGTTGTGTACCTGCAGGCGTCTAGCGGACGGGTTCCCCACCGACACCACCAGCGCCAGGAAGCCCAGCAGGACCAGGCCCGTCTCACCGCAGCGCTCCCACGACCACGCCGGCATCCTGTCAGGCAGAGACAGCGAGGACGTTCAGTGACACAAGCAAGGGCAAGAAACGCAACTCTGAGCTTTGCGTTTTAAGGATGTAGCCTTTTACTGCCACGGCGATGTGGTCACTAGCCAACGGCCCGTGGTCTTTGGTCGTTGATCTTCGAGTTTGTCATGTTGGCCGTTGGCATTTCGTTTTTTTAATTTCAAGCAAGCAAAAAGGTTGCAGTACAGAACTGAATACACACTGAAAGGGTTAAAGTTATTGGACGAAATCACAGAGCTCTCACAGACCGGACATGGTGGAGGTAGAGACCTGTCAATCAGTGTGTCGCTAAACGGACCATCAGTCACTAAATGAACATCACGCTGTGTAGAAGAAGACTTGAAACTAGAGACTGAGACCATAAACTCCTGTTTACAATGTTTACTGAGGGAATAAATCAAGAGAGAAGTAGAGTCATTTCCTCATAGACGTCTATGGGAGCAGAGGAGCCGCCCCCTGCTGGTCACTACAGAGAAGTAGAGTCATTGGGAGCAGAGGAGCCGCCCCCTCACTACAGAGACGTCTATGGGAGCAGAGGAGTCGCCCCCTGCTGGTCACTACAGAGAAGTAGAGTCATTTCCTCATAGACGTCTATGGGAGCAGAGGAGTCGCCCCCTGCTGGTCACTACAGAGAAGTAGAGTCATTTCCTCATAGACGTCTATGGGAGCAGAGGAGTCGCCCCTGCTGGTCACTACAGAGAAGTAGAGTCATTTCCTCATAGACGTCTATGGGAGCAGAGGAGTCGCCCCCTGCTGGTCACTACAGAGAAGTAGAGTCATTTCCTCATAGACGTCTATGGGAGCAGAGGAGTCGCCCCCTGCTGGTCACTACAGAGAAGTAGAGTCATTTCCTCATAGACGTCTATGGGAGCAGAGGAGTCGCCCCTGCTGGTCACTACAGAGAAGTAGAGTCATTTCCTCATAGACGTCTATGGGAGCAGAGGAGTCGCCCCCTGCTGGTCACTACAGAGAAGTAGAGTCATTTCCTCATAGACGTCTATGGGAGCAGAGGAGTCGCCCCCTGCTGGTCACTGCAGAGAAGTAGAGTCATTTCCTCATAGACGTCTATGGGAGCAGAGGAGTCGCCCCCTGCTGGTCACTACAGAGAATGCAGCTTTAACTCATGAACCTCTGACTTCACTTGTCATACCTGGAGGTCTCTACCTTGTATTTCTGTCCAAATCTGCTTGTGTTTGTAATGAATGACAAACATCTGCCAGAAAGCAGAAAGCTTTCACCACTCAGACCAGCATAGATGGACGGTTTTCACCAAACACACAGCAGCCAACGTGTTGATAAATGGAGGCACATTTTGGGTGTTCCTGATGGATGTACCCTGCCACGAGTCCTTAACAAAGCCTGAAGGGCATCCAGGGAAACGTCTTCTGAGTTCTGATGGCAGAAATGACCGACGTCCAGTGAGATGTGGACAAAAGCAGACTGAGACCAGAGGTGTTTCTCTAAATTGGAGCTTCTCAGCTTCCAAACCCACAGAAGAGCCTGAAGTAGAATTTCTTGGTTTTTTTTACCCCAGGAGAAGATATTTGCGGTTGTAATATTTCCTTTCCGACTCTTTAGTGAAATCCCTAACCCTCAAGAACATCTGTGGTTGGTTACAAGGGGAAACCTGAAGAGCTCCACCTTTTACCTTCGCCCTGATGTTCCTCATTGAAATGAGGTCCTGAAGCGTCTGGATGCAGACTGCCAACTAGCTACAAGACACATCCTTCTTTTTGGAGAAACACCCGGTGAAGCTAACGGAGCTCAGGGTCCCCGGCCGAGTGGGCAAAGCCGCCGGGCCGCAAAACCTTTCAGACAAACCTTGTCTGGATCAGCAAAGGTACGAACGAAAGCTATGAACCCTTTCATAGGACGTCCCGTGTCCTCGGGTCCAGTTTAGGCAGCCTTGTTAAAATAAGCGAGCAGCTCGTCTCGCCCTGTTTGCATGTCTGGATTTCTCTGGCACTAAATATTGGTGACAGGTGTCTTTAAGGCCGGCGCAGCAGCACCTGGACTTCATTATCCCCCCAGACACAGCTGGAGCCCAGCCAGCTGCCACACACACACACACACACACACTCAGACAGACACAGCTGCACATGTGTATACACTCAGCCGGTGGCGTGATTGAGCACACGCACACACGTTGGCCAGCCGTGTGCGTGTACAGGTATGTTCTACTCGCAGTCTGTGTCCCACTGACTTACACTGAGTCCTGTTTCCTGTTGTCAGTCCCCTGGACGTCTGACCACCAACACGGCTCTTAATTGACGTCCCGTGTCCCTGTGAGGACGAGTAGAAGAAGAGTGTGAGAACCGTCCCAACGGGGTCTTCCTCCTTCCTCCTCGTCCTACGTCCTTCGCTGTCCTTTCCCAGGCGGCCGGCATGGAGGACAAAAGTAAACACAGCCAACCCCCACCCACCCTGAAGGCCCCCTGGGGCCCCTCGCCTCGCCGTCTTGTTTTTGTAGCGCTGGCAGCCTGAGCAGACAGACAGCCGTCTGTCCCCGGGGAGGAGTGAGACCGATCAGAGGAACCAGGAGGTTTATTATCCAATGCTGGAAGCAACTGGAAACATCTCACAGGTTTGACACGGTGGACTGATGAATCAGAAGCTTTTATACTTTCATTCGTTTGTCCCCCAGCGGCGTCCCGGCGCCCTTTGTTACCCAATCACAGGCTCCGCTCAGACCAAACATCCCGGGTGTCAGTCACTGGTTAAGATGTCCTCTAGAGCAGTGGTTCTCAACTGGTCTGGCCCCGGGACCCACCATCACCCCCTGATGAGAAGCCGCGACCCAAACCGAGGAACATTCTCAACTTCTCAAATTGATTTAATGAAAATATGGTGCTGAACCTGAGAGAGTGTGGAGACAGAACACATATGCCAACACAAAAACAAGTTTGATGAAAAAACAAAACAGCCAGCTGTTAATTCTAACTTTTATTTTTCCAGGCAAAGGCCCGCGACCCACCAGTTGAGAACCACTGCTCTAGAGGACCTCCGTCCCTTCAGATAAAGTCAAAGTCAAACCCGATAACGTGTCCCCACGAGCGCCGGACCGAAAGGCCGCTGTGGTTTTTAGACCAGCGAGAAGGTTGGGAAGGTCCTCGGGGAGCAGGACCAGACCACCGCTGACAAGGACGACGCAGACACACCAGTGGAGCCCATTGACTTCCATCAAGATAACGAATAAAAAATGCCCCCGGTCACAACAACAAACAATGAGTCAATCATCAAAATGTTTGCCGTCATCTTTGCGTCAATCTACTGAACGATTGGTTGCGGCAACAAACAACAACAAAAACGTTGATCGGATGGATGCCGGCCCGTCGCTGTCGGTCTGCGGGGGGATGTAGGGGCGGGGGGGTTGTGTGTGGGGGGGCGTATGTCTGAGAAACTGTCTTCTTCTTCCTCAGCGGCCGTCACCCCTCAGCTACTCATGCAAAGTGGAAAATGGATCTTGGCCTCTTGTATGAAAGAGAGAGAGAGCCAACAGACAGCTGGGCAGAAGGACAAAGAGATGGGGGGGTAAGGGTGAGCGAGGCAGTCTGAGGAGTTGAGGAGAGGTTACTGGGGGCGGTTCGGGGGAGGAGGGTCGCACTTGACCTCCGACGTATTTATTGACTCGTTCTTTAAAGCTTCCCAGGAAACCCGACTCAGTTCCGTTAGATGTGGTTTCTGACCGGACCTCGTTAATCTAGTTAATCAACCCCCCCCCCCCAGATACAGATTATCATCCATGAAACAGAATGCGTGTAATCAACTTTGAATCAGCGCTGAAGGCTTCCAGCGGGATGAAGGTCGTAGCCTCCCGTTTACTCTGATCGGGTGGTGGACGCATGATGGGAGCCGAGAGGATGCTGGACGGGTGAAACCAAACCAACGTTCACCAACCAAGTGCTCAGAATGAGATGCATCGGAGGTGCAGTTCAGCCCGTCTGGAGCATCAGAGCGAGGTGACCAGTGCAGCGTCGGTCGGATAGGTTCAGATTCCCGTTTATTGGACTTGCTGAACCCTGACTGACCACGGCTTGTGTCTAGGTCCGATTTTAGGTTCCTGCAATGCATGCTGGGAACCGACACCGTTTAAATGTCCACTCGTCCGTCCAGCTCTCAGAATTGAGACTGCTGCTTTCAACAGAACAGAAGGGAGGGATGAGGATCGGTCTGCATCACCTGCTGAGTGTCGGTTTGAACGCAAGCGTTTAATCGGCCTCAAGCCGCTTCAATTTCGATGCCGAGACATTTTCAACGGGAAGTCTCGTTATCTGAGGGACTCTTCATGCTCTTTATAACGTCACGGTTCCCCCCAAATGTAGTAAAAGGAAAGTTCTAAAAGCCCTTTGTTTTACACGAGAGTTCGAGCGCGTTTTTCATTCCGTAAATCTCAGTTTGGAGCCTCAAAAAAAAAACACAAGCAGCACTGGCAGCGACGTTAGCCTCCACCACACACACACACACACACACACACACACACACACACACACACATCTCCCAGCAGCTGACAAGTTTCCAGAGAGACTTTGGCCTCTCCACACACACACGCCTGCATGCCTGCACAAAAACACACACACACACACAACACACACACACACACACACACACACACACACACACATTCCCCAAAGCAAGTCAGCATTATTTAGTGAATTTGTTTTGGTCTGGTGCAAAAAACAACTCTCATTGGCTCTAATGTACCTCGTAAATACACACACACACACACACAAACACACAGAGCTCATGCAAACCACAACACACACCATGAACACACACAACGGAGTACGCAAACTTACAGAAACTCTTTGACACACAACACACACACAGAGCGGAGGAGGTTTCAGATATTTACCCACTCACCTCGCCTGCAGCAGTCAAAGGGCTCCTCGGTCGGCAGGGGATGCCGCTCACTGTGTGTGTGTGTGTGTCTGTGTGTGCGTGCGTTAGCAGGCCAGCGACAGCGGTGGTGTGTTGTGGCGTCTCGGTGCTGCTGTCGCGGTGGAGTGAAGAGGGAGAGACGGACAGAGGGATGAAGGGAGAGGGGAAGGGAGGTAAGGTGTTCTCGCCCTGCATCCCTCTTCCTCCTCCTCCTCCTCCTCCTCCTCCTCCTCCTCCTCCCCTCCGGGCAGCAGGAGCAGACGGAGAAGTGTGGGAGGATCACAGGAGCTCTCCTTTCTCTCTCTCTCCCCGTTTGTTTTATTAGCATCTCCACTCCTCCGCAGCACGAGTAAAGAGCTCAGCTTCCTCCGTGTTCGCGCATGAATTCTGGAGGGAGGAACCTCCTTCTTTCTCACAGAGCTCTGCTCCCTAAGGAGGCGCCCTCAGCCTCCTTTAACTCCATCACCGTTATCTCAGGTTGCAATTGTATTCAAAACTGCTAATTCCTAAATGTTTTCTTAAATACTTCTTGTACTTGTGTTGCAAGGGGGGAGTACGGAACCCTTGTTATACCGCAAGAAGGGGACGTATTTTGCCCACTTCTAAACGACCAGGAATGGGAGATGTTCCCGCCTGGTACGCCGCAGATCAGCTAGAAAGAGGTATAGTCCGCACCAAGCCTAGCTCCAGAGACATAGACTCCCTTCTGGGTGTAACCAAAACCCATAAAGACTCGCAGCACCGAGTCGGCTACGACTGGCTCACCGAAAGGGCCAGAGCGAGGGGTCGCTCAGTAGAGAGATATTTCTCCCAACTACCAGACGTTGAGCAGGAAAGCGTGAGGAAACCTACGAAAACACACAAGGCCTCAAACATCTAAACAGGAGAAACAGGAGAAGAAGGGGCCCATCGCCCCCGTCCTCCTCCTCGTCATCCTCATCACCCTCCTCATCCTCCTCAGGCGACTCAGAGAGCTCATCTGAATCCGAAGGGGGCAACGTAACACATAGCCGACAAAAAGGGGCTCAAAATAACTGGGAAAGGTCTTTTACGGGCAGAAAAGTGAAAAAGGTAAAAGACAAGCTAAGCAAAGAACGGCTCGAACACTTGCCAGATAAAAAACCAAAAACAAACAGAACAAGAGTATATGATTGAAGTCGTAGAAGAAAGGGGATTAGCCCCAGAACAGCTGGATAGCACAACAGTCACCATGTGGCTGAGAGTAAAACTAGAGGCAAAAATAATCAAATACGGCGAGAGCGTCAAGGACTCAGAAACAGCTTTAGGGCTAGCCATGAGACTCCTCAGAGGGGACCCAAACTGTAACATAATCCACGAGGAGAAACTCTTAAACTTGCTGCCCGGTACCCAGAATATGGTGGTCGACTGGGAGGCCATAAGCACCAGAGAAAAGCGTAAACAGGTAACCACGTACGATAAAAAATCACAACACAGAAAGAGTGCCCCCAAAAACGACAGGGGTCCCCAAGACCGCACGACCCCTACCCCGGCAGCACCGAGGAACAGGTCAGAACAACGCAATCAAAGGAGGGTTATGACGCGCTTTCACGCACATCCCGAGGAGACACCCAATCGCCCGAGTACCGAGTGGCACAAAATAGGGACACCGCGACCCGTTATGAGGACTCCACCAGAAACCTCAAGGGGCCCCAATGGGGCACCACCGAGAATGAACGCGGAGACTTAGGGCACATATGTGAAGGGAAAGGACGGCTCCGGCCGTATGCCTTGGGTCAGCAGACCAGAATTTGCAGCAATGACCAAAGAAGAGAGGGACAAATTTATGGCGAAAAAGAGAAAGTGGGAAGAGAAAAACCCGAGGCCAGCTTAGTTGCTCCGGCACCCATCAAAGAACTAATAAGGATAGGATTCATGGAGGGACAGTGGATAAAGGCTAATGTACCGCTAAAAACACCGACAGGTCAGACAAATAAAATATTTACCTGCGACACCGGAGCAAATATCTCGGTAACAAAGAAAGGGGAAGGGACTCCACTAGAAGAATAGAATAGAAGTACAGCTAGCAGACGGTCAGGTAAAAGACACACCTTTATTCCCGTACAACGGTATGGTAGCAATAGAGGGCAAAAACAGACTGTTGGGCATAAAAGACTTCTCGCGGGCCGAAACAAATAAAATGAACAACGGGCGGGATTTTCAATTGACGGGACATCCGTTAATTGGATGAAACAATTGCAAAACGAAAAGTTCAAAAGTACAAAACTCTACTATAACAAAATTAGGTTGAAAGAAATCCTACAAAAAGGCCGATACTCGCAATTCAAAAATCATGTAGGATACGTGGAGGGTTTCGAATACAATATACCAGGGCTACCACCACCAAAAGAGAAACAGTACCCCATTGCCCCGGAGGCTGAAGCAGAGATAGAAAAAACCGTCAAAGAACTATGCGATCTAGGGGTGTTAGAACAAATAGACAAAGTACCACACCGCCTCCCCATACAGACCGTATCTAAACCCGTCGGTACGTACCGATTAGTACACAACCTTAGAGCATTAAACCGGGTGTCCCGAACCGATGACAGATGACACGACAGAGCTCAACCCCGCAGAAAGCATTAGACATGCCCAGAAGCACAAGGTTATTTTAAAAACTTAATAGTATACGCCGATGACGTCTCCAGTGGATCAGCAAAGCTGTTTGTGAACATACAGAATACTATTTGATGATGTATTCATATTATATATATACATATATATATGTTATATTAACACATTCATATATATAATAATTAATAGTATTTAATCATATTTTCAAAAATTAATAAACTTGATCTACTTCCATTTTTTCAGACAGGGAACACAATGTTTCAGAGTTGTTTTTAGGACCCTGTGGTCGAATGTTCCCAGCAGAGGGCGTGTTTTCAGGGCTGGGCAGCAGGCCTCGGATGATCTGAGGGGGGTTAAACTCCCCTTTTGCAACACTGCACCCTTTGTGTGGCTGCCCCGGAGCCCTTGAGCAGGTGCGACAGCTGAGAGGAGAGCAGAGGACAGCAACTGCTGCGCCTCAACCACCGTCCCGGGATGGGCGAGATGTCCTCTCGGGGACAACTGGGAGCAACAGGGTCAAATATGGCTCCACCAGAGACCGATGACGGTTAAACGCATGAAGCTCAAGAAGGTGTTTGATGCACATTCAAGGCTGCTTGGACTCCGCCAAGACTTCTAACAGCCAGTAGAGCAGGTTGGTCTCCTCCAGCACTCGTAGCCAATGTAGTAAATCATAGATATCCCACTCGCTTATTTTGTGAGTTGTCCACGTAATGGTGAAGGTGGAGGTATGAAGACCGCTAAATCACACACAGGACGGGAGGTGGACGGGTCCAACAAGCGGCGATTTGACAGCTTTCCTATTTTCCCTCAGCAGGATTCCATATTTTACTTCTAAGAGGAGCAACCGGCCATAAACATCCACACAGGAAGGGACAGATGAAGACAAAACGTCTCCAACCAGCATTGAGCGAACACGCCGTCTGGAGGAAGCTGGACTCAGCGACTCCACATGTTTTCCTCTCATCCAGTCGCTTTAGAGGCTGGATGCAAAGGGTTCCAGGCGGCGACCTCCGGTCCTGAGGAGTCAAGCCAATACTGAAGCGTCTCAAGACCTGCATCCTGTGTTGTGACCAGCAGGGGGCGACTCCTCTGCTCCCATAGACGTCTATGAGGAAATGACTCTACTTCTCTGTAGTGACCAGCAGGGGGCGACTCCTCTGCTCCCATAGACGTCTATGAGGAAATGACTCTACTTCTCTGTAGTGACCAGCAGGGGGCGACTCCTCTGCTCCCATAGACGTCTATGAGGAAATGACTCTACTTCTCTGCAGTGACCAGCAGGGGGCGACTCCTCTGCTCCCATAGACGTCTACGAGGAAATGACTCTACTTCTCTGCAGTGACCAGCAGGGGGCGACTCCTCTGCTCCCATAGACGTCTATGAGGAAATGACTCTACTTCTCTGTAGTGACCAGCAGGGGGCGACTCCTCTGCTCCCATAGACGTCTATGAGGAAACGACTCTACTTCTCTGTAGTGACCAGCAGGGGGCGACTCCTCTGCTCCCATAGACGTCTATGAGGAAATGACTCTACTTCTCTGTAGTGACCAGCAGGGGGCGACTCCTCTGCTCCCATAGACGTCTATGAGAAAATGACTCTACTTCTCTCTTGATTTGTTCCCTCAGTAAACATTGTAAACATGAGTTTATGTCTCAGTCTCTAGTTTCAAGTCTTCTTCACCACAGCGTGATGTTCATTTAGTGAATTATGGTCCATTTAGAGTCAAACAGACCATAAAGCAGGGGGCGCTTTAGGGCGGGGCTACACGCTGATTGACAGGTCTAACTAAGATGTCTACCTTGTCTCTGTCCACATGTCCTTTCGTTTTGCGCTGGCATAAAGCCACGAAATGAATGAATGAATATTAAATCACGATGGGAAGCATCAATAATCTCAAAGCGGCGGATCGTCACAACGGCCGCTTCTTCTCATACACGGTCAATGGTTCCATCTCCTACTGGGAGCTCAGGACGCTACTTCCTGTCCCAGCCCTGAACGTTGACATTGTACAACAACAGGACGGGTGTCATGGTCTCAAACTCAGCTCCGTCCTCCTGAGACGGACCCACAAAGTGTGTTTATTGCCTCAAACAATCACTAGTTACACGCTAGCTGTAAAAGGTTTGTGGACATGCTGCATGCCAGCCCTGCCCGGCGCCCCTCCCATGATGCACTGGTATGCAAACAGCTGCCCGGCCATGAGTCCTTTGGGAGGGGGAGGGGGTCATTTAAACTTTAAAGGGCCAAACTGGACCACTGGGTGTGTCCGTCCTGCGTGGCATCCATTCAACCGCTAGACTCACTCGCTCACAACTCAGGGACCCCGAGGAGCTCTCGTCTCCCCCGACGGGACGTTTCCCCCGCAGGCCGCCACGCTCTGCGACCGTCCCGCCGCCGGCCATGGGAGCGTTCATTGCCAAGATGCTGCTGCCGACAGTCAGCAGCTTGGTGTTCCTGCCCACGGCCAGCGTGGCCGCCAAGAGGGGCTTCCACATGGAGGCCATGGTCTACTTCTTCACCACGTTCTTCACCGCGGTGAGCCCCTGCCTCCGTCTTCAGCGGGCGGAAACCTGCGCGAGGAAGTCGGGGGGAGCTGAGTAGTTTTTAAAAGTGCACATGACGTTGTTTATTCGCTGTTTGACTTGCCAGTGTGATGTTTAATTAATGCAAGTGGGAAGAAATAATCCATACGTGAGAGATTTCTGTTTGGGTTTGTCCTCAAAAACCTGATTATTCTTCGTTCTTACGAAACAATAGTTTCTACTTGTTTGACACACTGAGCCTGTTGTGGTCAAACAAACCTGTAACTCTAAATCTGTAAATATTCATCAAACGTCTTTTCTGGTACATTTTTGATTGAATCTTTTAAGGATTTTTTTCTTTTAAATGATGAATAAGCCTTTTTTTTATTGTTCAACCTTCATTTAGACGTAAAATGAGCCAGCAGGTCTGATTCAAAAATTCACAGATGAGCAATTAAACGTATTAAGAGTTTTTCTGAAGCGATTTAGTCGGTGTTGCCTGATCGTTGGTTGTGGTCCGCTGGACTCTCTGGTGTCCCCGTAGATCTACCACGCGTGTGACGGACCCGGACTCTCCGTCCTGTGCTTCATGAGGTACGACGTCCTGGAGTACTTCAGCGTGTACGGCGCGGCGCTGTCCATGTGGGTCACGCTGATAGGTGAGACCCGCCGGGACACACGACCAGCGCCCCCCGGGGGACCGTCTTCAACCCGTCTCTCGCTTTTCTGGGTGTAAATTCCAGCTTCCGAAAGCAGTCTGTTGGCACTCGAACCACCAGACGTCCCGAACCGGCAGAACGCAGCAGTTGTTGGTGACACATGTTGTGTGTTTGAGTTCAGCTAGCACGTGCGCGGCCACACACACACACACACACACACACACACACACACAGCTGTTAGTATTTACACACCTCAGTGCCGAGGGCCTCTGGTCGGAGCTTCAATCGGGCCCAGATCCACTCTTGTTAATGTTCATGTGTTTGTTTGTCAAACTCAATTCCAATATTGTAAATGTTCATTTTGAAACGTGCCAAACCAAACCTACCAAACGTGTGTGCTCGTGGTTCTCAGCGCTGGGCGACTTCGATGAGCCCCAGCGCTCCAGCGTCACCATGTTCGGCGTGCTGACCATCGCGGTGAGGATCTACCAGGACCGCTGGGGCTACGGGGTCTACTCGGGACCCATCGGGTCCGCCGTCTTCATAGTCACGGTCAAATGGGTGAGTCGCCTGGACGGCGCGGTGCGCCGAGAGAAAGGACACAAAGCGCCGCCGTCTGACCGCCCGCTGTCTCCAGCTGCAGAAGATGAAGCAGTGCCGGGCGGTGTATCCGGAGAAGGCGGTGTACACGCAGCAGGTGGGGCCGGGCTGCTGCTTCGGCGCTCTCGCTCTGATGCTGCGCTTCTACTTTGAGGTGACGAAACGTTGTTCTGCGTCCTCGCCTCGCTCGCTCGCTCTCAGGGTCTCAGGGGTCACCGGCCCCCCGTTAAATGAGGTCTCCTCTGTTTGCAGGAGTGGGACTACGCCTACGTGCACAGCTTCTACCACCTGTCCCTGGCCGTGTCCTTCGTCCTGCTGCTGCCCAAGAAGAACCGCTACGCCGGGACGGGACAGAACGCCGCCAAGCTGAGCTTCTGGGCTCTGTGCTGCTGCGTAAGTCCAAAGAGCAGAGCAGCTTCAGAGAAGCTCCCGTGAACCAGGACGTCAGTACGTTCTGCGTTGAAGGTCTTCCAGGTCAACCTCACGTCTCCTTTTTCTGTCTGTCCCTAATTCCCCCCCCCTGCAGTCCATGTCCCCCGGTTCTACTAAGGAGAAGACGGACAAGACCCTTACGAAGAAGAAGAAGAAGAAGTCTCTGCGGACCGTGTGGACGGTCCCGACTGAGAAGCTGCTGGCGGGACGCTGCAGCAC
>BMAF01000006.1:1045194-1090893 GCA_014132575.2 Gasterosteus nipponicus
ACACACACACACACACACGTTAGAGGGACCCGAACACAAAAACATACACGACTTCACCAGAAAGTTCTGCGTGTGACGCGTCGGCCCCTCGGCCGCCATCAGTGGATTAAGGCGCACGGCGCCGGACGGCGGTATGCTCATTGTGTTTGTGCGAGCGCTTTCCTTTGTTGGGGCAGCAGCCCTTGAGCCCGGCTGCCAGCTGTTGCCACAGCTGTTGTTGACCTGCGAGGTCAGCTGACATCTTCACTGCTGATGCTGATCGCCGGAGACACGAACAGGTGCTCCGACCGGGGACGGCGTGCCGGATTTATCTGTGCAGGAGGATTAAATGGGGGGCGAGGGGGAGACGAGGGGGAGACGGGGGGTGAGGCGGGGGAGTCTGACCTCGCCTCTACTTGCTATGTCAATGTTATCACAACTAATATGATGCCTATAGTACTGATTCTTTACAATATTAATATTAATTAATATTATAAAATTAACATTATATTAATAAGTAATTATTAGTAATGGTGGCTTCAGTATATGATCATTACATTATTATTACTATTATTAGTTGTTGTATTTCTTTATTTAACGCTGTAATGACTCTTGTCTCGCACACATACAGACGCCTCTCGTATAAATATGCACACACAAATAAAATAAAACAAATGAATAATTGCTGTTTATGCTGTTATGGTTTTGCAGCAAAGACAAAACGCTCCTCAATTTAAATTCGTCGGACGCCAAACGATTAACGATTCTTCATATTCTGAGTCTGTTTGGTTCAGAGACAGAGGGACAAAAGTCAATTCAATTGAAGGGACTTAATTCTTTGTCTATAATTAAACCCGTGAAACAATGCGATTAAAGTCAGAAGTGAGTAGAAATCATTCGTTGGTCTTCAGATTCATTCTCGATGCAGACGAAGTTCCAGAGCCGGAAGCCAAACGTGTAAATGTGACATATAAATATGCAGACAATAAATGTATAATAACCACGATGCTGCAGTCAGACGGCGCTCCGATCCGCTGTGTACCAACATGCTGCTAGAGGATGAGCTCTTCTGCACGATGGAGACAAATGTTTCCTTTTTGTGACGTCCGGCGTCGCCTCTGCTCGCCACGTGACTGTTATCACGCCGCTAGTTGACATTTTAGCTTTTAGCTCGGCGGCATCGCAGAAATAAATCCCACTGCTGAACGATCGGACCATTGAGGTGGACGTCATGAATGAGGTGCTGCTCACACGCACTACAGGGAGGATTTCTCTCTACACAACGTTTGGTGGCTACAACTCTTTTACAACGCTATTTACTTACTATTTATAACTAACTATAATAACCGTATTATAAAAGCAACACGGTACTCTGTCTGCACAACGCCCCCAAACTGCTACATTACTGGACGATAAAGCCTCTCGTACCTGAAATATAGAATATTTTAAGCGCATCAAAGGAAGCAATGTGTCACTGAGAACTTTTCCACCTCCTGCCTGTCTTCTGGATGCGACGAAGCCAGATCCCTGTGGACCTGTTGTTCATTAAATCTGCGCTCCTGTGACGCGTTACACAATGACTGTCGTCTTGCAGTATTTCTAATGTATTCTACTGGCAGACGTCCATCTTAAAGTCCAAAATAACAAATAGAGGTCACTGAAATCAAATGTTCACAACATGTTTTTATCTGAGGAACTTTGATCCATAAATGTTGGTGTTTTAGCCTTTTAAACACTTTTTTAACACTTTCAATCTAATACAAAAAAACTGTTGTCGTGTCTCTTTGTAAGTTCCTCACGGAGTACGTCACGACACGATGTCCAGAAGGACGTTGTCTCTATGTCTAAACAGTCTTAAGTTGACTCGATAGGACCGTTGATCAATCATCTCCCCTCAGCACCCACAGAAGGTTCCTCACGGTTGTCTGCAGATCTTCTCCGGCCAGAGTCGTCTTCTGCAGATCCTCCTTCAGCCTGAGGACAGAAGGACACACCGCTGGTACGTTTAGAATCCGTTTTATCAAAACGTGATGACAATCAAGTACAGAAGGTGCTTTGGATTTACAACAGAATCATTTACAATTTTTCCTTAAATGAAATTCTTATTATTAGAATGAAAGCTGTGTGATCTGTGGCAGAAGTGCTCATCTTCTCGTGGACCTAATGAGAGCGGAGGAGTCGCCTCCTGGTGGTCAGCAGAGAGAACGCAGCTTTAAACCCGGCTGACCTCTGCTGGTCGGAGGGGGAGCTGCGGGCCGGATGGCGTCCGTCAGCTCGGCTCTGACTGCTCGTCCAGTCGGACCGGACAGAACGTCGGCCGCACTGCAGCCGGGGAACAGGTCCATGAGCATGGGAGGCAGCTACACACACACAAACACACACCGTTTACTGCTTTAGTAGCTCTACAAATATATTAACAAACTCTTTGCCTGCTAAGAGTGACGATAAATTGAACTTCACATTCAAATAAAAACTAAAAAAGGTTTCTCACAATCATTGAAGCTCCGGCGGAACATGAAACAATAATAATAATTTAAGAGTTGACAATGCACGGAGGGAGCTCGGACCTCCTCGTTGGTGGGGTCCAGGATCAGCGTGCAGATGAGGTCCCGCCTGGCCCCCTCCAGGTCCAGGAGCTTCCTGAAGGCCTTGCATCGGCTCTCGTAGTACCGACCGGCCGCCGGGTCGTACCGGACGGCCTTGGAAAACATGTCGGCCGCCTCCTGGAAACACCTGCGCACACGCACACGCCTTCAAACATCTGAGGAAGGGTTGTGTGCATCAACTCGGGGGAAGGGACGGGGGGACTTCTGACCCGTCCTGGAAGCAGAGCGAGCCCAGCGTGTTGTGGAGGACGGCCAGGCGGAGACGCACGGCGGGGTCGTCGGGGGGCATCATCTCCTCGGCCTGCTGGTAGTCGGCCAGAGCGAAGCGCCACTCGCCCTGCTGGAAGAAACAATCTGACACACGGCGGGTGGGGGGGGTTGAGTCTGTGCGGCATTGATCATGATCAATAATTAAGAGCTTGTGATCAGCGACATCAGCAAAGGGACTTCTTTTGACTCACACAGACACATTCTATTCAGAAAATATACACAAAATGAGTGTGTGTGTGTGTGTGTGCGGGGGGCCTCACCTCCTCGGTTTAGGTACAGGCCGGCCTGCCCCTTCTCCTCCTCGACGGCCTTGTTGAGGAGCACAGTGGCCTCGGCGTGGAGGCCTCGGCCAAAGCACTGGACGGCGAAGTCATTGTAGGTGAGAACCAACTGAAACCGCACCTCCTCCTCCACGGAGCCCCGCCCATCTTTCTGACCTCTGACCTCCTCCTCTACTGAGCCCCGCCCATCCTGCTGTCCTCTGACCTCCTCCTCCTCCTCCACGGAGCCCCGCCCATCCTTCTGACCTCTGACCTCCTGCTGACCTCTGACCTCCTCCTCCTTCACAGAGCCCCGCCCATCCTTCTGTGCTCCGGCCTCCGCCTGACCCTCTGACCTCCTCCTCGAGCAGTTCCATAGCCTGGACCAGATCCTCAATGGCTGCTGTGAAGTCCTTCATGCGTCGGTAGAGGGTCCCTCTGATGGACAGTATGTAAATAGTCATGTATTAACACCTCCCCCGTGTGCCCCGGCTCACCTGAACAGGTGGAGGCGTGCATCCTGCGGGCAGTGCTCCAGAGCGCGGTCGATGCTGAGCAGGGCATCGGGCAGCCGGCCTCTCAGGACGTCGTCCTCGGCCCGCCGCCGGGCCGCCTCGCCGGCCTCCCGCAGCCGCTGCAGCAGGGCGCCGGCGACGGGGCACCGGGGGTTCAGTGCCAGCGCCGAGGTCACGTCCCGACGACACTGGGACGTCTGCGCGCCGGATGACATCACTAGATTAACATATCTTTGTTACTTCAGATCACTGGATTCTTCACAGCATCAGCTCATTGCCGACATGTAGAGTGTGAATGTGTCTGAAGTTGTGACCTTGTTGAGCAGTTTGAGGAGCCGCGCTCTGAGGATGTAAAGGTCGGAGGTCGGACCGTCCGACAGCATCCACTCGTTCACCCGCTCCAGACACTCAGCGTGGTGACCTGCAGCCGCCAGGCAGACCAGACTGGACCCAAGAGACAAAACACATCAGCACCCAGATGCTGAAAGCTGCATCCTGTGTAGTGACCAGCAGGGGGCGACTCCTCTGCTCCCATAGACGTCTATGAGGAAATGACTCTACTTCTCTGTAGTGACCAGCAGGGGGCGACTCCTCTGCTCCCATAGACGTCTATGAGGAAATGACTCTACTTCTCTGTAGTGACCAGCAGGGGCGACTCCTCTGCTCCCATAGTCTACGTCTAGTGACGTCTATGAGGAAATGACTCTACTTCTCTGTAGTGACCAGCAGGGGGCGACTCCTCTGCTCCCATAGACGTCTATGAGGAAATGACTCTACTTCTCTGTAGTGACCAGCAGGGGGCGACTCCTCTGCTCCCATAGACGTCTATGAGGAAATGACTCTACTTCTCTGTAGTGACCAGCAGGGGCGACTCCTCTGCTCCCATAGACGTCTATGAGGAAATGACTCTACTTCTCTGTAGTGACCAGCAGGGGGCGACTCCTCTGCTCCCATAGACGTCTATGAGGAAATGACTCTACTTCTCTCTTGATTTATTCCCTCAGTAAACATTGTAAACATGAGTTTATGGTCTCAGTCTCTAGTTTCACGTCTTCTTCAACACAACATGATGTTCATTCAGTAAATTATGGTCCATGTAGAGTCAAACAGACGATAAAAAGGGGATGCTTTAGGGCGGGGCTACTGTGATTGACAGCTTGCAGTGTCTCTACGTCCTCCTCAGTCCGTATATAGTCCATAATTTCCTGTTTACTGGTTGCACAGGAAAATACAGCAAGTAAACTAAACCATAAGCAAAACTACACCATTTATGAAAGCCAGGAGCTGCAGAGAACGTCACTATCGATAGATCTTCATCTTCCTGACAGTCCATGAACACATCAAAAACATTTTATTCTTAAGTCAAGGAAATCAAATAAAAAAAGGTAAAATTAAGTCTGTGACGCTTCTATGAAGCTTCGATGGACTTTACTGACCAACAAACTCTGGGAGCTAAAGTACTAATCCAAACACTTCAACGTATTTTAGAAGGAGCGAACAGTGATGAACGTCCAGCGTACGTAACATCAAGTAACATATATTGGGCTGATGTTTAGGGTTATAACAACCTCAAAAGGACGTTAGCACGCAGCTTGCTGACCTTTTGACCTCGTAGCTCCTGCAGCCGGGCTTCACCTCGGCAGCTTTGCTGAAGGCCTCCAGAGCCTCGAGGAAAAGGCCCCGGTCCAACAAACACTGGCCCTGGAGACGACAGGTTGTTAGTACTTTAGTAAAGACCCACCTGGACCAGGGGGCATTAACTTTCATTTAAAAGGAAGGAAATCGGAAAGATGGTATAGGAAGCAAGTCATTGGTTAATTTGTCATAGTTGTTGGAAAGACATCAGCACATGAGTCAATAAACCTTAAAATACAATAAACCGAAAAATACAGACGTTAAAGCTGTGGGAGACTAAAGACTGAAACATGGCTCATCACGTCTCTCCGAGCTCAACTAGGAACCATTTCACTTCATGTTGAAAACACATTTTCATGTATCTTTGAGGGGTTTGAGGTTCAGCATTGAGCCCCGAGCGCAGCGTGGTGGACACCTGGAGGTAGTAGACGAAGGCCAGGCGGGCGCAGCAGGCTCCGGCCTGCAGCATCCAGGCCCGCTTGTAGCAGGCCGCCGCCGACTGGAAGTCGCACATCTGCAGGAAGGCCTCGGCGCGCCTCTCGTGCAGGTGAGGCTGAAACAAGAACAGGGGGCGGAGCCACCAGCTCACTGAAACATCTCACACCACTGAAGCCTCGTCGAAGGCTGATCTGATCATAGAACTCATAGGATTCCCCCAGAGCAGAGAGCTGATTCTGATCACCAGAGCAGAGAACTCATTTGACCACAGGGGTTACCCCAGAGAGGTGGCTGAGACCAGAGGAACTCTGATTGGACCAGAGGAGGTGGACTCTGATTGGACCACAGGAGGTGGACTCTGATTGGACAACAGGAGGTGAACTATGATTGGACCAGAGGAGATGGACTCTGATTGGACCAGAGGAGGTGGACTCTGATTGGACCACAGGAGGTGAACTATGATTGGACCAGAGGAGGTGGACTCTGATTGGACCACAGGAGGTGAACTATGATTGGACCAGAGGAGGTGGACTCTGATTGGAACACAGGAGTTGGACCAGACCACAGGAGGTGAACCTATGATTGGACCAGAGGAGGTGGACTCATAGGAGGTGGATTGATTGGACCACAGGAGGTGGACTCTGATTGGACCACAGGAGGTGGACTCTGATTGGACCAAGGAGGTGGATTCTGGACAAAAAGAGGACCATTGGACCATTGTAATGCTTGGTGCTCAAACATCAGTCGAAGCTGATGGACAATGATTTCTTCATTTTGAGTTTTTTCTATGTGAAGATGTCAGATATTTTATCACATTAACATTAACATTCCTTAAGATGTTTTTTAACATGTGTTCTGTGAGCTGCTATTGAAATAAGTCTGTTGTGCGTCACTGTGCTGCATAGTAACAATCAATGTTCCTACAACCCTTGATGTAAATGGATAAATGGGCGCAGTCCAACACGCTGTCAGCACCTGCTCAGGCTGCAGCGTGACGCCTCTGGAGAAGCAGATCAGCGCCTTCCCAAACTGGGACTTTCCCATCAACTCTTTTCCATTCGTGTAACTGCAGAGAGAGAAGTTATTCCCTCCTGAAGAGGCACAGCCTGGATTCCTGTCAGTTGGCTTTACGATATTTGCAACACAGATACATTTGCTCCTCTGAATTAAACAGCCTGACGGTACTTTAGTAAAATGCTACGCTACAAGCGACAATAAACAGTGAGGCTACAGTAGAAAAAGGTGTGTCTGTTTTCACTGTTGTGCGGCCTTGCTCTGGATGATGGCGCTCATCTGGAGCTCCGGTCTTCGCGGGCGTTCCCCCCCCGCCGGCAGGAAGATTTCACTGGAGCAGAAAAGCCTCCTGGAGGGGCTTCTGGGCCTCGTCCAGCTCATCTTCTGCCTTCGCTGTGGGAAACAAACGCAGCTCTTCCGCCTGCAGGTGAACATTTACAATAAAACTTAGAGAGAGGCAATGTGATAATACATATAAATAATGCGTGCTTCCCTTTAATAAGGGGGTTATATGTGGTATGGTTGGGATGAGAAATTAAGAATGTGTAGTTTAAGTTGGAAGACGTATTATATACAACGTATGACCATTTTAAACTGCTAGTCAACGTTTTTATTTCACCCGTTAGTTTATCATTCATGTCATACTTGTTAATGAGGACCAAAATGAATGTACAGAAAAAACAGATTTTTTTTCTTAAATTTTTTTTAATTTAAACTCGAACTCATCGTCAAAACTAACATTTACAGCTGTAAATAAAATAATATTATGACTTTGAGACCAGTTTGTACTTGGTTTTAGTTGTAGTAGTCAATGCTAACGATAGATTGATTACATCTCTTACCGTTTGCTCCGTCCTGTCAGCAGAAGCCTCCATCGTCATCAGACAGCTGTTTAACACTTTCGCTCCGTTAATCTTCTCTTCTCTCTTATCTCTGTTATTTCAGAGCTGATCCGTTGTCGTTAAATCTGTTTGTCACCATGGAAACCAACTTCAACAATGAGGCTTTTATTTCGTAAACGGTACAACAGATCCCAACGTCACTTCCGGCGACTGAGCCGTGTATTATTTAACGTTTTACAACTGTTAATAGTTGTGAAGATATGATGTAACTTAAAGTAGCGTTTAAAAAACGTCACTAACGTGCGACAAAATGGCTTTAGCGGCTTTGAAAATGCAACGTCGTGGGTTTAGCCAAAAGCCGGCGTTAGCTTAGCTTAATTCTCAATGAAAATATGCTAAATTGCTTTAAAGGCGCGGTGCGTGACCTCGACGGTGCTTATTAAAGGGCTTCGGTGGCTTTTGTGGTCCTACAACAGGTGAGCCAGTTAAGTTAAACAACGTTAAATAACGTCAGAACGGGGGTTGAACTTTTATTTTGAAAACAGGAAACGACGGGCAGAAATGCCGATCAGCTGACTGAAATGTTGACAAAGCGAGTCAGTGTCCCGGTGGAGGAAGAAGAAGCCGCAGCAGCTCGTGCGATGGGTTACCCTAAATGCCCGCTAGCTTAGCGTGTAGCCTCGAGTCTCTTTAGTCTCTTTAGTTTCGTCCTCCGGAAGCTGCTCGCTCGCCCCTTCGTCCCCCCCTCCTCTCTTGTCCCTCCCCCCCCTCCCCCGCAGGTGAGCTGGTTCCGACCTGTTGACACATGCGACAAGAACACGGCCGTTCATCTCCGGCATGGACATCCAGAGCGAGAGGAGGCGACTGCTGGACGAGGAGGACGGAGACCAGGACCCCCCCGGGCTGCTGTCCGAGCAGGACGCGTACCTCAGGTTGGTTTACGCGCGAGCACGCGCCCACACGCACGCGGTGTATCCACTGCGCAGTGACACACACGCGCCGCATTCCGGACGTTTGCACGTGCTGGTGTCATGTGGACGCACCTGATTTGTGGCATTCCATTCATCTGATGTGTGTTCCTCAAATCAATCAGTGGACTCTTGTCTCATGGGTTGTCCAGGTCTTATCCAGGTCTTATCCAGGTCTTATCCAGGTCTTGTCAGGTCTTGTCAGGTATATAAGTGTGTATTTGTCCATCCTGATGAACTTAATCCGTTACAATGTCTTAAGATTTAACGCATTTAACAACTATTATAATCAACAGATGTGCAGGTGGAAAGTTAGAAGTAACGTAGCCAATGAACAGCAGGATTTGTTATTTCTTTTATGGTGTCACGTAAAGGATTGAAAGGACTCACGGGTCCAAACGGTAGTAAATGTGTTTTTTAACCTTTTTAAGAACAGGTGTGTTTCAGGATGAACTAAAGAGTTGCAGACCTCCTCATTTAGTCTTTAGCTTTCCTTCGATCGCAGGCCATTTTCCTCGCTTCCTCCCCTCGCTTCCTCCCCTCGCGTCTTAGACCTTTTTGACCTTTCCGCTCTTCCCCCCCCCGCAGCAAGGTGAAGAACCGGAACTTGTACCTGGCCACGCTGGCGTGCGTCCTGGGGCCCTTGAGCTTCGGCTTCGTGTTGGGCTACAGCTCGCCCTCCATCCCCGAGCTCTCCCGCATCGCCGACCCGCGGCTGCGGCTGGACGCCGCCCAGGCCTCCTGGTTCGGGGTACTTCTTCTCCTTTTCATCTGGTTCATTGATTAGACCTAAAAAGTGCGGGAGAACCGCCTTGAGCTCCTCCTCCTCTGCGAGTCGCTGGCCGTGTGTTTAAGAAGGCGATGTACTCCTCCTCCTCGCAGTCCATCGTGACGGTGGGGGCGGCGGCCGGCGGCCTGCTGGGCGGCTGGATGGTGGGGCGGATCGGCAGGAAGCTCACCCTCATGTTCTGCTCGCTGCCGTTCGTCTCGGGCTTCGTCGTCATCATCGCGGCGCGGAGCGTGTGGATGCTGTACGCCGGCCGGCTGCTCACGGGCCTCGCCAGCGGGGTCACGTCGCTGGTCGTCCCGGTAACCAGCCCTTCTTCATCCCACTCGTGCCGTCAGTCCTCCCTCGTGCTCCTCGTCCCGCAGTGATTGACAGCCGCGTGAGAGGCTCCTGCGCTCTGATTGGTTGGTTCTCTCCAGGCCTTCAGCAGCACGGGGGGGAGGCGGGACCTTTTGTGTCCGTCTCGTCTGTCTGTTCCAGTGTCCATTTTAATAGAAATCTAGAATATTGATTAATAATGGGATTATTAAATGGTAACTACTAATAATCTAAATCCTTTGTGTTGTGGTTTGGCCTCTTAAAAGTGAGTCCGTTGTGCGTCTGTTGAACATTATTGTAAAATGAACAAAACGAGACATTTGAACTATTGATTAACTGTTGATCTACTAACCTCAACTAACTATTGGCTCTTCAGCTTCTGCTAAAGTCTGAATCTGTCTCCCGCTCAGCTGTACATCTCTGAGATGGCACACGAGCGCGTCCGCGGCACCTTGGGCTCCTGCGTGCAGCTGATGGTGGTGCTCGGCATCGTGGGAGCTTACCTGGCAGGTACGTTGGGCCTCCACGTGTTCGCGGCGTCCTCAGGTCCCGTTTGGTGAAGCGAGCGACGGTGTGGAGCTGTAGATCCACACGATGTACTCGCCCAGCATCCCTCTGGTTTTCCTCCCCCTGTTGTCACATCTGAGAGTTGAAAGGTCGATGAGGACGCTGCTCGTCGCTAACCCGGTTAGCCACGCGGACATTTGAATGTGGAGGAATGTGTTGTTGGAAGCTCGAGGAGGAGCCGCCGCTCTCGTGTTTCATCCTCAGGACCTGAGAACCTCCCCTCTTCTTTGTGCCGTCTCCTTCTGTCCATAGTTTGTGTCTCTTTGAGGGACATGTTGGATGGACTGGCTCTCTGGGTTCAGTGGTCCATTTAACCCGTCTTCTGCGCTTTGAACCAGTGAAAAAAAGAAATAAATGATCCAAAAATGCTTTAGGTTTATTTCTGGGTCACCGCTGCATATATATGGTAAAAATAATATGTAAAGAGCGAAGGGAAGAAACAATGTTGTAATAGTAAAATAGATTCTCCACAAGTCAGGAGGAAATGAACTTTGACCTCTTTCTCTCCACAACAGACTTTCCTAAATCTAAAACCGTCATTTCAAAGCTGTGTGGCTCTCTACCTGTAGCCAGTCCAATGCTAACCCCCCCATGACCCCCCTGCAGGTCTCTACCTGTAGCCAGTCCAATGCTAACCCCCCCCATGACCCCCCTGCAGGTCTCTACCTGTAGCTAGTCCAATGCTAACCCCCCATGACCCCCCTGCAGGTCTCTACCTGTAGCCAGTCCAATGCTAACCCCCCCATGACCCCCCTGCAGGTCTCTACCTGTAGCTAGTCCAATGCTAACCCCCCATGACCCCCCTGCAGGTCTCTACCTGTAGCTAGTCCAATGCTAACCCCCCATGACCCCCCTGCAGGTCTCTACCTGTAGCCAGTCCAATGCTAACCCCCATGACCCCCCCTGCAGGTCTCTACCTGTAGCTAGTCCAATGCTAACCCCCCATGACCCCCCTGCAGGTCTCTACCTGTAGCCAGTCCAATGCTAACCCCCCATGACCCCTGCGGGTCTCTACCTGTAGCTAGTCCAATGCTAACCCCCATGACCCCCTGCAGGTCTCTACCTGTAGCCAGTCCAATGCTAACCCCCCATGACCCCCCTGCAGGTCTCTACCTGTAGCCAGTCCAATGCTAACCCCCCCATGACCCCCCTGCAGGTCTCTACCTGTAGCCAGTCCAATGCTAACCCCCATGACCCCCTGCAGGTCTCTACCTGTAGCCTAGTCCAATGCTAACCCCCCATGACCCCTGCAGGTCTCTACCTGTAGCTAGTCCAATGCTAACCCCCCCATGACCCCCCTGCAGGTCTCTACCTGTAGCTAGTCCAATGCTAACCCCCCCATGACCCCCCTGCAGGTCTCTACCTGTAGCTAGTCCAATGCTAACCCCATGACCCCCTGCAGGTCTCTACCTGTAGCCAGTCAATGCTAACCCCCTGCAGGTCTCTACCTGGACTGGCGCTGGCTGGCGATCTGCAGCTCCGTCCCGCCCACCCTGCTGATGGTCTGCGTGTGCTTCGTGCCGGAGACGCCGCGCTTCCTGCTGTCGCAGGGCAAGAGGCGGGAGGCCGAGCAGGCGCTGCGCTTCCTGCGGGGGCCGGACGCCCCCGTCGAGTGGGAGTGCGCCCGCATCGAGGAAGCCTGTGACGAGCAGGTGAGGACGACGTGTCTCCCCGGACAGGATGAGCGGACCCCAAACTGGTTTTTCGCCATGTTTAATCCTACGATCCCCCCCGAGGACGCGAAAGCTGGACGGGTCCAACAAGTCCGATTGTGACCTGAAGGGACGACGTCCGCGCGTTTCTCTCCCCGCGCCGCCTTACTAGTAAAGTTTAGAGGACGCAGCCGGGAGGTAAAGCCGATGTCCTCCTGCGGACGTATTTGAGAATCTCCGTCCTCCACAGAGTGCCAGCTTCCAGATGTCCGACCTGAAGGACCCGGGCGTCTACAAGCCGCTGGTGATCGGCGTCATGCTGATGTTATTCCAGCAGATGACGGGCATCAACGCCATCATGTTCTACGCAGAGAACATATTTGAACGGGCACATTTTAAGGTGAGGACGCTGACTTTGTCCCCAAAGAGGTTGGACCTGAAAATATGAGTTTATTAATCATCAATTAAGCAGGAAAGTGAGTCTTTTCTCCTCTAGTCTGAACATCTTCCATATCATATCATACATGAACGAGGGAACACGTTCATTATATTTCTCTTTTTAAGTCGTCTTCTTTTTAAATAACTACTTGTTCAGATCCTTCATTTAACTTTTAGAAAGGACTTTGAACTACAAAATCCAAACGCAAATGAAAACTAGTCTTTCATCCCTAAATCCCCCTCCGAATTGTAAGCTAATCTACAAATGGTTGGATGCATGATGATGTGAAGAAGCGATGGAGTGGTTGAGATGTCTCCTCTCTCCAGGAGAGCGACCTGGCCTCGGTGATCGTGGGTCTCATCCAGGTCGTCTTCACCGGAGTGGCGGCGCTCATCATGGACCGAGCCGGAAGGAAAATCCTTCTGATAATCTCAGGTGATTTTTTTTATTTTTTCTTCTTTTAATGCTTTTTGAAGGACGGCTCCTCCGGCGTGGTTCTATGCACCTTCACCTGGAGGCGTTTCACCAAGCGGATCTCTTTGCGTTCGGTGTGAATGTGACCAGAACCACCTCGCGCCTCCTTCCTGGCCTCTGATTGGCCGACGTCTCCATCGACTCTGAACGAGTCACCTGGAAAAACTACGAATCTAAAAAAAACTACGACGTGAACAATTTGTGTTTTTTGCGTCTCGTCCTCGTCCTTTTGGAAATGAAGGCGTTGCCATGGCGATCAGCACCACGGCGTTCGGGGTTTACTTCTACCTGATGTCCGGACTTCACAGCCGGGCTGGAGAAGAACCGCACGCGGACCTGGCCTGGCTGGCCCTGGCCAGCATGGCCGTCTTCATCACAGGTGAGGGCCGAGGTCACCGGGTCAGCGGGGTCACCGGCCTGAGAGGTTACTCCGGTATTTAAAGGGCAACACGTGGGTCTCCGAACCCGGCAGTGACCACGGCACTAATTCAGCCGTCCAGAGGTGGAGCAGGTTTGCAGCTGTAGAGTTTTGACATTAATGTTCCCAGAGAGAGACGGTGGCGTCATCTGCAAAGCTGCTGATCCTCTGAACAGAATAAATCTACAAAGCGTCGGCGTTGGCCCCTTTTCAGAGCTGTAAAAAGAACTCTGGTCCGTCACTTGATACTATGAAAGTACTCTAATACTTTTAATGAAGTATTCGATGAGCATCGTGTACTTTAGGTAGTAAGTATTGATGATGCAGTACAGTGTTCCCTGTCATTGGTTTGCAGCGTTTTGTCTAAATGCCTCCTTCTTTATAATGTGAGAAATGTGTATCTGATAAAGTCAAAACGCTCGGAGACCCAAGAGGCCTTTGAAAGAGTTCATTCAGCTGAAGAAGTAGGAAGATTTCCTCTACACACGAACGCCTCGTCCTTGACTTTATCCGCGCTGTGTCCAGGCTTCGCTCTGGGATGGGGTCCCATCCCGTGGCTGGTGATGTCGGAGATCTTCCCCTCCAAAGTGAGGGGGGTCGCCAGCGCCGCCTGCGTCCTCACCAACTGGAGCATGGCCTTCATCGTCACCAAGACCTTCCAGGACCTGATGGTGAGCGCTCAGCAGGACTCAGGGGCTCAAGGAGGTTTCAAGAGTTTTGGTTTCAGAACAATAGAGGCTAGTTAGGAGATCGTAAAATATTTGGTTTTCTCTTTGAGATTAAGACTAAATAAATATGTTATACACTTTTAAGGGTTACTGTAAGACCTTGAAAACTTTGAAATAGGAGCCAAATAATTATATAAAATGATAAGAAATGCACACCTGTGTGATAATTGACAACAAAATGATAAAGACTCACCTCATCCAGGCAGTCACAAGTTTAAAGCAGTTGCAGCATTTTAATATTGATTGTAGTCAGAAGACAAACCAGAATGACTGTTTACCCAGAGCAGCTTCTATCAGAGGTCAGAGGTCAACTACTGTAGACAAGTTAAGCTATTTCATTTGAAGGAAACTGAATACAATATGTACCTGTGTCTCTGGCTTTTATTATGAAGGGTAAAAACAAAAGTTTGTCATTAGACTAAGTAGCCTCTGTTTTTTTGTCCGTTGGTCTTTTGATGATTTTATTTGATGATTTTATTTGTCTCTTCTTTGAATGGACCAAACATCTGTATCATAAAAACATCAGGCGTCTTAAAGCCTTCAGATTCAGTGTACAGAGTCTTGTCATGTGACCCCATGAAGCCTTTCTGGGACATCGGTCTGAACCTGTGGCCTCTTCTAGGGTCTTCTCACCAGCGCCGGGACCTTCTGGCTCTTCTCCTCCATGTGCCTCCTCAACGTCCTCTTCACCGTCGCCTTCGTCCCGGAGACCAAGGGCAAGACGCTGGAGCAGATAGAAGCCTCCTTCAGGGGGTCATCAGGCCCATGACGAGCCCCGGCCCCAATAGAAGCCTCCTTCAGGGGGTCATCAGGTCCCTGACGAGCCCCGCCCCCAATAGACGCCTCCTTCAGGGGGTCATCAGGTCCCTGACGAGCCCCGCCCCCAATAGAAGCCTCCTTCAGGGGGTCATCAGGTCCCAACATCCCTCATGGTCGCCCTGAGCCCGTTTGAGCCGGCGACGCTGGTTGAAACACTTTCTTATCACTAGTTTTTTGGACACAGCTGGGAATAATTATGATGTAATGTTCAGCGTTCTGTTGAATTGTTTGGCATTGATTTGAAGGAAGGTGTTCCTATTATTTTGTCCATCCCGTACACATACGGAGCTGACTTTTGGGTGTGAACCCTTCGGCCAGTCGGCCCATTAAATAAATAAAGTTATCGTCATCGCTGTCTCATGGTCCGACCAGTAGCACACGCACACACACGGACGAAACAAATCATTTAATTAATAAAATAACCTTTTTTTCTAGTTTATTGCGAAAACAAAGCTTCATTCATCATCATTTCACTGGAACTGTTCACTTGTACGTAGGCCCACCTGTACTGGGGTCTTTTACAACCTTCAGATTTTTATTTCTTTTAGTATGAAGCTATGATGAGCTTGAAATGATTAACTATTGATTTCTAGTGTTTACTTGATATGATCAATATGCATCTCAAGTTACCGCTGCAGCTCTACATTGCAGTTTTATAGTTAATCCACCTGTGTGACCCTCTCAGCTGGTTTTCTACACCAGGAGAAAAATACTCCAAAAGCAACATGGAAAATACCTTTATTCAGTTTCATATGTGTAGGCAATATGCAGGCTTTTCAAAACAATGTTTTATAGCAGAACCTTTATTATGGCGGTGCTTTGGGAGGTGAAGCGATTTGTTTATCTGCCGTTTCCATTGATCATTCATTTAACTGAAGTTAATGTCATCAGAGAAATTAACTGATCAATCAAACTGATTCCGTGATGGAAACTTTTTCCAATGACGTAATGAATACGGGTTTGGTTTTGTAATAATTTACTGACGAAAAAAATAACTGGCGAGTACACTGAAGATAATGGTGATGTCATTCTTCACTGACCTGAAAAAAAATGATAATCTAAACTCGTTTTACTTTGTATAAAAAATGTCTTTCTTCATTTTTTCACAACAATTGTTTTTTTTGTCTTTGTTTGCTTCGAGTTCAGTGAAGCTATGAATCATTCCTCTGTCATTTTTTCGAGTTGCCTTGATGAATGTTTGTAATAATATTACAATCCATCCATGTATTTGTTTTTACATTTTAAAATTCACTTAATTTTTTCATTCATTCATTCACACCTTTATTTTTTGTAATTAAACTGACAATAAACTGATTAAAATTGCTGTGTTGCTTTGAATGTCTTGCTATTCAAAGAACTAACATTATTATTTTAAATAACCTTTTTAACAGTTGACATTTAATGCACAGGGTAGAAAGACATCAACATAAAGTAAATCATCTAAAGATGTAAATTAAAATGTCTTTGCTGGGTTTATCCTGGAAAAATTTACTTGCGTCACAATAAATAATGTATATTCATTTATTTGTTTGACTAATGACTTACTTTGTATCCATGTTTTGTCATACTTAACAATTTGCTAATATTAATATATAATTATTGTAAAGCCAGCTTTAGTTCTCCACATAATAGTAGTCAAGATAAGATAAACACGTATAAAATCCCAAAACATTTGAATATAAAAGGAATGTTTAAAAACTCTTTGTCCTTTACCGTCTTCGTAGTTTAAATTCTGAGTTTGCGCACTGGGATTTTCAAAATAATTTTTTTTTAAACCGATGTGATAAATTTGTCTGGTAACGTTGGATGAAATACCGCCGCCTAAATCCACGAGGAGCTAACATTCATTAAAATGTGCCGATTATTATGTTATTTGCAATTAAATCCATACAGTTCCTCACCTGTGAAACTATTTTGAACGCCACCCTCTACGTCACTTCCGTTCAGCGGTCAAAAACAACGGAAACACTTCCCAACCGCCCCGGTGTCACCGCTTTCGTCGTCCGGACTCTCAACCGCCTGTCTCGCTACTTGTGCTCGGGGGGCTCGGGGGTTCGGAGACTCTGCGGGGAGGAGGAGGGGGAGAGAGAGAGAGCTGCCGCGGAAATGGAGTTGAACCTCCAAAACAACAAAGTGTCGCACGGAGTTTGAGCCAAAGGCAGCAGGACGAGGGGGAGACGGAGGGGGACTCATGGGTCCCCGTTGAATGCGAGAGAAGGAGGGGAATAAAGAAGCGAAGGGATCGAGGAGAAAGATGAAGCTGCTGAAGCCGAGCTGGGTGAGCCACAACGGTAAGCTCGTGCAGGAATCCGCCGCACCAACTTGGGCTTTTGTTGTCGGGGGGCGGGGTCGCTGAGGAGGCACGGCGGCGCTGCGCGACACTAGTTCGACTAGTTCGTCTCTTACTAGTCCGGTGAAGCCGTTACCGAGCGCACCCCCGGGTAACAGGGCGAGGGGGAGGAGCAGGGTCTCTCTGTCACCCTCCGTTGTTCCTGACGTTCTAACGTCTGCTAACACTAGCTAGCTAGCTAGCTAGCGCAGCCACCCGGCTAGCTGGGGTGCCGTGACGTCAGCTAACTCGCCGGCCAGAGGAACCACGCTGGAGTCTCGCAGCGACCCGCGGGCTCACGGTCTCCGCCGTCTCTGAGAGCTCACACCGGGTCTCTGTGACGGTCACCGGGCTGGAGGTGAAGCCACCGGAAGCCTCCCCGCAAGCTGTCAGTTGGGCCAAAGTTAGCCGCTGGTTGTGGGAAGGAGCGGCCTTGGTTTAGGGTGCATCTGAGGATTAATATCATCACGGGTTTAGGGCTTTACGATTATTCTTCGAGTCCGTGAAGCATCATGAGTGCCGTGTGTAATCGAGCGGCTCATAACTGACATTAGTTATTAAGGAAATAACGAGCAGACATTCCAGATGTTTGCTCTTTTTTGCACTTTTTTGGTTTTTGAGGACAAGTTAAACTTTTATAGACTTTGGAATTGTGGAATAAAATGTACCAATTTAGTCATTTCAGAGGATTTTATTATGCCAGTTTCCGAGATATACCAAGATTTCAGATGTGTTTATATGAAACTACACATGATATTATATATATATATAGTAATATGATACTATACATTAGATCATATAGTAATAAGTCATATAAGTGTTGTCTATCTCCAGTAAAATGATGGCATCATCTTTCCAGTCTCGACTTTTCTTTACCCACTTCCTCATATTCACAGCGTTGATTACTATATTTTTTATTATCTCAATGTTTAAACATTTGGTAAAAGCACCCATTAGTGTGTCGTCCAGCTTTGTGAGTCTGTGATAATTGATTGATTATCAAGGTTTAATTATCTTTTTTTTAACATTTTAATTTAATAAAACTGGTGTTATTTGATGTGTTTTGTTTCTTAGGCAAACCCATCTTCTCGGTGGACATCCACCCCGATGGGACAAAATTTGCAACCGGCGGGCAAGGTGAGAAAAACACTCCCACCCTCGGCCACCGAACTGTGGGATTTTCAGAATAAAACGCAACGATGCCGTAACCTTGTGTTTCGAACTTTTTCATTTTGTTTGTTTGTGTGTGTTTTTTCAGGAGAGGATTCCGGCAAGGTGATGATCTGGAACATGGCGCCGGTCCTCAGAGACGAGGACGAGAAGAACGAGAGTATTCCCAAGATGCTTTGCCAGATGGACAATCACCTCGGTAACCGGGCGTGTTCGTTTACATGGTTGTGGTTGAGATACTCGCTGATTAGTTCCTCTTGTCAGAAGTTCTCTTCATCCGTCCGGCTTCTCTTCCCTGTCCGTTGATGTTGCCGTGGAGACGCCTGATGAGGAGGAGAGAGTTTAATGTGCCGTCTGTTCTCTGCAGCGTGTGTGAACTGTGTGCGCTGGTCCAACAACGGGCTGTACCTGGCGTCGGGGGGGGACGACAAGCTGGTCATGGTGTGGAAGAGGGCTGCGTAAGTGCGCGTGCGCACACACACACACACACACACACACATGCACGATGGCCAAACCTGAGGTTAAAAGGACATGTTTGTTGGGTAGTTTCATCGGGCCGAGCACCGTGTTCGGGTCGAGCAGCAAGCTGGCCAACGTGGAGCAGTGGAGGTGTGTCACCATCCTGAGGAACCACACTGGAGGTGACACACACACACACACACAAACACACAAACACACAACGCAGTCTCTGATTATCGTCCTTTCAATATGTCATTTGAAAAAAAGCTTTAAATTGTACTCAATAAAACCACTTTATTCTACTGCTCTCATTTAATATATTGTTATTAATACATTGTTTGCTCTAAACAGGTTCTGTAAATAACATTTAATTCTGAGAAATATGCAGCTGTGAATATAACGTTCTCTGTACTTCGTCATGATTGTGTGTGTGTAGATGTGATGGACGTGGCCTGGTCCCCTCATGACGTGTGGCTGGCCTCCTGCAGCGTGGACAACACCATCGTCATCTGGAACGCCCGCAAGTTTCCAGGTAGGAGACGCAGAGAGAGTCACAACATCTGGAGCCTCACAGCTGGACACGATGGGCCGAGCGAGGACTCGTCAAACAGACGCGGTGGTTCCTTCCGAACGTTCTCGCGTGACGACGATTCCGTTTGCTGAAGACGCTAAAGTACTTCTAACGCGTATGTGGAGCATGTGTCTCTGATCCGCGTCTCCGTCCCCGTCTCCAGAGATGGTGACCTGTCTGCGGGGACACACGGGGCTGGTCAAAGGTCTGACGTGGGACCCGGTGGGGAAGTACGTCGCCTCGCAGGCGGACGACCACAGCCTGCGAGTGTGGAGGACGGTGGACTGGCAGATGGAGTCCAACATCACCAAACCCTTCAACGAGGTGCACCAGACCCCCTCTATGTCCACAGAGACCGTTTGTCCTTTTAATGCTGACCTGCTCTCCTAAATGAGGCTTTTTGACTCCTTGTCCCAGTGCGGGGGGACGACCCACGTCCTGCGTCTGTCCTGGTCCCCTGACGGGCAGTACCTGGTGTCGGCCCACGCCATGAACAACTCGGGGCCCACCGCCCAGATCGTGGAGCGGGACGGCTGGAAGACCAACATGGACTTTGTGGGACACCGCAAGGCCGTGACCGTGGTGGTGAGGACAGCGTCTCTGTCTTTGGGGACGACGAGGTCTCAGCCGGGGACGTTTGACGGGAGCTGGTTCTCTTTCTCTCCATAGAAATTCAACCCAAAGATCTTCAAGAAGAAGCAGAAGAACGGCAGCGCCCCCAAACCCGGCTGCCCGTACTGCTGCTGCGCCGTCGGCAGCAAGGACCGCTCGCTCTCCGTCTGGGTGAGTCCGCCGCGGTCCAACGCCCGGCAGGACGCCGCAGCTCTCGCTGTTCGTCCGCTCGACAATTTTACTTGTAACTTCTAAATGCTGAACTGTGTTTTTATTTCCTCCAGCTGACCTCCCTGAAACGCCCCCTGGTGGTCATCCACGACCTGTTCGACAAATCCATCATGGACATTTCCTGGTGAGTCCAGTCGGGTGAAGACTAAACGTTGAGATGAAGAAGAGTCGTTTAGATGTCACATCGTGTGTGTGTGTGTGTGTGTGTGTGTGTGTGTGTGTGTGTGTGTGTGTGTGTGTGTGTGTGTGTGTGTGTGTGTGTGTGTGTGTGTGTGTGTGTGTGTGTGTGTGTGTGTGTGTGTGTGTGTGTGTGTGGACTCTGACGGGTCTGGGCATGTTGGTGTGTTCGATGGACGGCACGGTGGCCTACCTGGACTTCTCTCTGGACGAGCTGGGAGACCCTCTGAACGAGGAGGAGAAGGTCAGACCCTCCTCTCCTCTTCCCTTTGTGGCCTTAAAGTGTTTCCTGAGTTCCTCAGAACAAATAAATCTTCTGACCCCCCCCACACACGCGACCTACAGAACAGCATCCACCAGAACATCTACGGGAAGAGTCTGGCCATCACCAGCACCGAGGCTCAGCTCTCCACCACCATCATCGAGAACCCTGAGATGCTCAAGTACCAGCAGGAGCGCCAGAGCTCGGCCCAGGCCGGGCCGGGGGGGGGCGCGCCCGAGGCCTCGGCCCCCAAACTCAACAGCGTGGTGAACGGGGAGTCGCTGGAGGACATCAGGAAGGTAGGGCGGAGCGCTGGGGTCGAGATGTTGAGATCCTACAAGAAGAGAAGAGCATCCAAATTTTGTGTGATTTAAATTATTGCTAAAGTCATTTTCATTATCGTCTCAACTTTAAGTCACTTAATGTTCATTTGAAATAAATTTCATCCTGCTGGTTTGGATAATAAAGATGTCAGTGAGGTACGAACAGGCCCAGATGTTAGTCGGTGAGGTATGAACAGGCCCAGATGTTAGTCGGTGAGGTACGAACAGGCCCAGAACAGGCCCAGATGTTAACAGGCCCAGAGTCGGTGAGGTATGAACAGGCCCAGATGTTAGTCGGTGAGGTACGAACAGGCCCAGATGTTTGTCGGTGAGGTAAGAACAGGCCCAGATGTTTGTCAGTGAGGTAAGAACAGGCCCAGATGTTTGTCGGTGAGGTAAGAACAGGCCCAGATGTTTGTCGGTGAGGTAAGAAACAGGCCGGTGAGGTAAGAACAGGCCCAGATGTTTGTCGGTGAGGTACGAACAGGCCCAGATGTTTCCACAGCTGAAGCAGATGTCTTTGCAGAACCTTCTGAAGAAGCAGGTGGAGACGAGGACCCCCGACGGCCGGAGGCGGATCACGCCGCTCTGCATCGCTCAGCTGGACACGGGGTAGGAGGACACAGGAGACACTATGGCGGCCCGGCGGGCTCAGACCCAAGAAAAATAACACCAGCGAACTGTCCCCTCATCTTCATCTTCATCATCTTCTTCTTCTTCTCTCTGCAGCGACTTCTCCCCGGCGCTCTTCAACAGCGCCCCCATCCTGCCCTCGGGCTCCTCCATGTCCAACCAGCTCACCTCCCAGCTCAGCTCCGACTCCTCCCCGGGCCCCTCCTCCTCCCTGGGGCTGAGGCCCGGCCACGACCCCATGCTCACCTCGCCTCCGGCCGGCGCCGCTAAGGGCCCAGAGGACAACCGCGAGGGGTACGGCCGACTTCTTCTGTGGTGCTGTACGCGTGGGGCTCTTCTCATCTCCTCCTCCATGTTTCTGTCCCAGAGTGAAGTCCGGCCTGCTGCTCACCTCCGCCTCCAAGATGGAGCCCATGAAGGCTCTGGACTCCAGGTTCACGGAGAGGTCAAAGGCCACGCCGGGGGTCACCGCCGCTATCACCTCAATCACTGGCCTGCTGCCTCTGGACAGGTGAGGGGCTCTATACGAGAGAGGGGGGTGGATGGAACAGATGTCAGGTGACGGAGGAGCTGAAGATCCTTCCTCCGTCCAGCAGGCTAAAGGACGGCGTCCCCGGCCCGAAGGACGCGAAGAGCAAAGAGGACAGCAGCAGCGACAGCGAGGACAAGATGGCCTCCATCAACAAGAACCTGTCCTTCAGCAAGAGGAAGCCCGAGCTGCTGATGGAGGGAGGGGAGGGGGTGGTGGAGAAGAGGAGGAAGGGACGGCCCAGGAAGGACAAGATGGCCGCCCCCAGCGCCCAGCCCTTCCCTCAGGTAGAGAGACGGGGGGGGGACGCAGAGGGACTTCTACATCTATCAGAGCGATGATGAACCAAAGAGGGAAACGTGCTTCAGGTGTTTTCTGCTTTGTGACTCTTTAACTCCTCCTCCTCCTCTCAGGCCACTCCCCCAGCGGAGCAGCACAGCCGGGTGGCTCCGCCCCCCACAGCTGCTCTCAAACTACCCACACCGAGCATCAAGAAGGCCTTCAGTCTGCAGGTGACACACACACCTCCCTCTACTGGTCCTCAGAGGGAACTGCAACAACAAACACAAACGAGCAGCAGTCCGTTTCTACCCAGAACTCCTGTTTCTGTTTTTGGGTTTAATGTATTTATATATTTGTACAGCAGAAAAATCACAAATTTCCTTTAGAATCTGTGTACATGACCTTTGACCCTTCACATGAACACAAGTAAAACATGGAGGAAAAAAAAGCTCAGCAAAGACTTTCCATTTCCCACACGGGTCTGTGCCCCCCGGCCCCCCATTGACTGAGGTGTGTGGCGTCTGCAGGTGAGCGCCGAGCCGCCGGTGTTCCTGGAGGTGGAGAACGAGGTGTCGCTGGTCGCCGGGTCCAAGCTCAGCCAGCTGCGCTGCTCCAGGGACGGACGGGAGTGGAACACGCTGCTGCCCAGCTCAGTGGTCACGGCAGCAGGGAGCAGGTACGAGACCCTCGAGGAGGGGAGGGGTCTGAGGGCCGAACAGGCTACTCGTGTAGCTCCACCCACAACGTTAAAGGGATGGACACTTGAACGCATCGGTGTTTCCCTCCAGCGACGTCCTCGCCGTGGCCTGCCAGGACAGGATGTTGTCGGTCTTCTCTTCTTGTGGGCGGCGGCTCCTCCCGGCCATCCAGCTGGCCACGCCCACCTCGGCCCTGCACTGCTCCGCCCACTTCGTCATGGCGCTGACTGCCGGAGCGACGCTGTCCGTCTGGTCAGTGACTCTATTTGTGACTCTTTTTACTGATTAGATGTTTCTGTGGGGGGGAGGGCAGGGGGGCGTGTTCTCATCAAGGCGTCCGGCGGCTCTCGTTGATCAGCTGACCAGCTGTCCTTTGTAAACAGCTGTTTCTCTCTGCAGGGACGTTCAGAAGCAAAAAGCTCTGGTGAAGAACGAGTCTCTGCTGAGCATCTTATCAGGTGAGCAGGAAGAGACGTGATGAAGAGGACGTCAGTAGAAGCGTCTCAGTCTCACTCTTCATCTCTACCCGTTTGAGTGACAGGTGCCGACGCCACGGTGTCCCAGTCGCTGCTGACCCAGCAGGGGGTCCCGGTCATCGGCCTGTCCAACGGGAAGTCCTACTGCTTCAGCTCCTCGCTGGAGACATGGTGAGACGCGTTGCCATGGAGACACGACGGACTGGGACTGGAGTGGTGTAACCCCCCTTGTGTCTCTCAGGACTCTGGTAGCAGACAAAGGAGACTCCATGGTCCAGTGTGCCGACTTCAGGAGCTGCCTGCCTACCCACGATGCACCTGTGTCCTCGGGACCACTGGCTGTTATGCAGGGACGCAACCTCAAGTAGGACACCACACCACAAGGGAGGGGGAGGGTCTAATGGCATCTCACGGTCCAATCAGAGGGCTGCGATGCCGTCATACCTTTATTAAAACAACACGAGCAACAAATCAGAGATGTGTTGAAGTATAAGACCCGTAAAGTGTCTCCGTCTCGTCCCTGCAGCGCCGGCCGGCTGGCGTCCCGCCTCTCCTCCACCCCCCACCACCTACAGCAGAGCATGACGCTGGCCTTCCTGGAGAACCAGCTGACGTCGGCTCTGACGCTGCAGTCGGCGGCGGAATACCGTCACTGGCTGCTCATCTACGCCCGCTTCCTCGTCAGCGAAGGTACGCCCCAAAGACGCTCCCTGAGGACGCTCGCTGTAGAGGAGCGCTTTCAACACGTGTGTGTGTGTGTTTCCCCCAGGCTCTGAGAATCGTCTCCGAGAACTCTGCAAGGAGCTGCTGGGTCCCGTCCACAAATCAGCCGCCACGGCGTGGGAGCCCAGCACGCTGGTAGAGAAACTAGTTCCTCCCACACGACCTCTCGTGTCTTTAGACCTTAAACACTGAGAGGACACGAACGCTGTGCTTCATTTTACTCCTTCAAGTGAAACGCTTGACTGAGTTCATTTGAGTTCCCCTCTGGTCACCAGTTACAGGGCTTTTATTGTGAAAGGTAAGCGCAGAAGCAGTGGGTCTGGTTTGAAGGAGCTGTAGAGGGATCACTGGGGTCCTCCAGAGACTCTGAGGACATGAAGGGACGTCCTCCCTGCATCTGATGTACTCTAGGCCGTGTCGCTAACCGCTAGCTAGCGGTGCTAACGTGCGTCTGTGTGTTCAGGGCCTGCGGAAGCGCGAGCTGCTGCGGGAGGTCTTACCCGTCATGGTGGAGAACCTGAGGTTCCAGAGACTGTTCACCGAGTACCAGGACCAGCTGGAGCTGCTGCGCACCAAATAACACACACACACACACAGCTGGACTCATCGTGAACTCTGACCCCTCGTGTCCTCAATGGGGCGAAATACAACAACACACACAATGCTGCTGTTGTTGTTGTGATGAACTTTGAGACAGTCGCTTCTCAGAGGGAAGAAGTGGTTGTTCTTCTTATTTCAATCTCACTTTGGGGTGAAAGAATTAAATCTCCAGGATGTTGCTGATTTAATGAACGAGTTCATCGCTCTGCAGAGTGGATCCAACTTCATCTGTACGGCCATTTTTGTTCGTTTTTAAATGTTTGTACAAGGCAAACTTTTTTTTCAACTTTCTAAAAGAACAGAAATGTGCAGGACTTTTTCTTTCAAAGAAATAAAGTAAACAAACAGTGTGTGTGTGTAAAATGGAGTTTTCTGACCCACAGTCATGTGACTAACCTGTGATCAGCTGATGCTCCAGCAGCTACTGACCGACCTTCTGTTCCCACTGAGTCTGAAGAAACGCCTCAATCATCTTAATCAAGCCTCTCCTCGGCTGCTTTTATTGTGAAATTCTTAAAACTAATTTCGAAAACCAAACCCCGGCCAAGTTGTTTATTGTGAAATTCTTGACACAAACAGGAAGCTGATGTTCCAGTCTCTCTGATGGATGATGCTGAGTTCTTCTCTTCTCATGTAAGTCTCGCTCAGAGGATCTTTGTCTGTTTCAGTAGAACAAAGTTTAGTTCTTCCACTCAACTAAAGAACATCTGTTAGCAGAGACACTTACTACAAAATAAAAGCTGGTGAGGACACCGAGGTGCTTGAATGTGGAAAAGAACATTGGACAAACGTGCAGAAACACCAGGATGTTTATTTATTCCTTCTGACAGTTTTCCAGCCAGCGACTCTTTAGGACAGATTATGCATCCAATTTAAACACTGATGATGTGAGAAGTATTAGAAGATACATACAAGTTAAAACATCTTGATATTCATTTAGATATTTGAATAAAATTTGAAGGATTCATTTTTCTTCCATAAACACTCTTTACACAATATGTGGATTTATTTAAATGTATGAATGAACAAATGCATTTTAAATAACGATCATTTCTGGTTAAAGATCATCTGCAGAGAATCGTTGCATCCTAAATTTCAAACGTTGCATGATTTGTCAACCGCACCAAGGAAACTTGCAGCGCTTCTTTTGAATAAGAGCACAATTCAAATTGGATTTAGTTCTTTTTGTGCTCTTCAGCTTGTAGACCACATCACACCAGAGACCGGGCTGAGGCTGCTTTGATCTCTTTGTTATCTCTGTTACCTTAAAGACCTCGTAAGGAGGAATCAGCACCTCCGCTTCGTTCTCATATTCAGAGTGTTCCATGACGTTTGCTCCGTTGCACGTGTAGATTTCAAAGCACGACTTGTCTCCAAAATCTGTGAGGTCGTCTCTCAGCGAGGAGGAGGCAAAGGAGCTGAAGCGAACCTCCTTGTTGAGGACGTCTTGGCGGAAGAACACGTCCGTCCTGCGGTAGACGTTGTAACACTCCTTCTGTAGAGCATTAAGTTTCTGCACGGCTCTGGTCAGATAAAAGTGCAGCGCGTGGTACTTGAATGCGGTCTTGTACTTGGGTCCCTGCTCTCTGGTGGCCTTATTAAAACCAGGATACGTTGCATCTGAGGTGTAAACACTAAGAGCCGTAATCTCTTCTTTGCTTAAGACTTTGGTTGGTTGATTTGCCTTCAGTTCCTCCCAGATCTGATTAAACACCTTGTTGTCTTTCCGCTCTTTCTTTAGGAATTCTACGGCCTTCTTTTCCATTTCAGCGGCGCAGCCTTCGTACATGTCGTCCACAGAGTTCGGGGCCATGTCCAGTGGAAGTGGAGGGGGAGCGACCGGCTTACGTCCAGCAAACGGCTTAACGGGAATAAATGGAATCATGAGAATACATTGACCCATCAGCAAATGTTACAGTGAAACAAACCAGCTTGTACTTTACCATCAAGTTTCCTCCAGAGACGCCGTACGGGAGGAGCACCACCCACAGCACCATCACTGCCATCATCATCTTCATCCTCATCGTCCTGCACAGACACCTGCAGACAGCGACTGATGGAGGAAACCATCTCTGGGTATTTATGGAGTGGAGCAGAGACAAATGTCATTGGGGGAGTAAACTGTCATCGTGACCATAAAGGAAGTTAAACAGTGAGTGTAAGAAGAAGAGAAATGGGGTAAATCGATGTGTCGGATAAACAGCACCATAAAAGGTAAAGTAGTGGCTGGTGAGCTTCGTTTGAGGAAGACGTCTCTAACGTCTCTGACGAAGCTGCTTCAGTGGAGCTGAATAATGCGACGTGTCAAAGAATCTCTCACCAGTTCATCCCTTTTTTAACTCAATTTTTTAATTTTCCGTGGATCATTATTGGATCAATGTATCCCTTTGCTATCTGTCGTGTTGATATCTTCTTGTTTTGAGAAGATAAGGGCTAATGAACTTCGTAAGGGGTGTGGCTTAATCTTGCAAGAGTCATAACTTCCAAATCATTTTGCCTGCCCTCAGCAAACGTGTATCACATGTGAACATTGAACCCCTGAACACACCCTGACTTTTTAAGAATATTTGTAAAATAGGGGGCGCTGCAATTAATCGTTGAAAATCTTCCCTTTTGGCCAATTTTCTTGATTTCTTAGAGCTGTAAAAGACTGAACTCCTCTCAGGGATTAAACCCGATTCTTTTCAAATTCGCACAGTGTGATCTCGAGGACCGTAGCTCTAAAAATTGCATTTTGCCAGAAGAAATTCCAAACTATGTGTGTAGGGAGCATTTTTGAAAACCCCCATTCGGCATGACAATTGAAGTTGTTTTAACTCAACCATACTTTATCTAATCTGCTCCATATTTCTCATATAGCATGAACTTCTCACCCTGCAGACGTCCATGAGATCATTTTTAACCTTAGGCATAGCGCCACCTGGTGAAAACAGGAAGTTGATTGTTTTTTCTGTTGTACACCCTGCTCCTCACAGGTTATGCTCCTCAAAGGTTAATCTGATCCCTCTCAAAAATTCCCAGCAGAATGTTAAGACCTTAATAATGCCTCAGTGTGAAAATGATAAGAATCCGATAATCGGTGGCGAGAAGGTGCATCGGCAAAGCTGATCCTTCGCCAAGAACAACTAAACCGTTGTAACTCTACCGAACATCATCGGATTCTTTCTAATTTACACATGTTTGATGACACTTTGGGCCTAAAGAGATGTAAAGTTGAATCAAGTCATAGCGCCACCTAATGGTAACCAGAAGTCACAGTTTCTAGTATCCAGTAAAATACCATGGTGATATTTAGAGAGGCTTTTATTTTAAAATAGTACATCTTAATGTCCTGGTTATTGCTGGGTAACACCTTGGGGATGTGTACTATCCGTCTGAAGTGAAATGATCATGTAACTATTGATAGTTTACTTTTCCAATGTAATTCGAAACAGACCAGATGTGTTCTTGTGATTGACATTTTGGCTCATGTATGGTATTTTGAGAGACTTTAATTTTGAAATAGTACATCAGAATGTCCTGGTTATCCCTGGGTGACACCTTGGGGATGTGTTCTATGAACCTGAAGTGGAATTATCATGTAACTATTGTTAGTTTCCTTTGAATTGTAATCTTATATTGACCTGAAGTAGTCTCTCCTTAATTAGACTTTGAAGGAAGTTGGCTCATGTATGGTATTTTTAGAGGCTTTAATTTTGGAATGGTACATCAGAATGTCCTGTTTATCGCTGAGTGACACCTTGGGGATGGGTCCTATCCGTCTGAAGTGAAATGATCATGTAACTATTGATAGTTTCCCTTTAATTGTAATCTAAAAGTTTTTCCGTGATGGAGAATTTGAAGGAAATTGGCTCATGTATGGTAATGTGAGAGGCTTCCATTTTGGACCAGTACATCAGAATGTCCTGTTATCCCTGAGTGACACCTTGGGGATGTGCACTATGAACCTGAAGTGGAATTATCATGTTGCTGTTGGTAGTTTCCTTTTCAAAAAACATCTGAAATTGATTATAAGGCTGGTGAATGAGATTTAAGAAAAGGTTTGGTAATCTATGACATTTCGCGTCGCTCCAACTTTAGTCAGCGTTAACTACAACTGACTCTTGAACGCTTTGTCCGACGGCCGCAGGAGTTCTCGGCTGCTTATCTAGCCGTCCGGTTATTTACTAGCTTACGCGTGTTCCCCCACAGCTGTAGATTTACTTTTTACTTTTAGGCTTTTCTTCTTACTTTTAGCATTTACTCAGATTAACTTACAGACGGAGGTTTAACTACACAAACACACACTTAGTGAACAAACCGGCCTGCTAGCAACACCTGCGCCAGTTCGTAGCCACGCGTTAGCTTAGCTTGCACACATGTGCTCTTGGACATACAAAAAAACTCATTTCGAAACCCAAACCCCGGCCAAGTTGTTCATTGTGAAATTCTTCACAAGAGGACACCGAGGTGCTTGAATGTGGAAAAGAACATTGGACAAACGTGCAGAAACACCAGGATGTTTATTTATTCCTTCTGACAGTTTTCCAGCCAGTGACTCTTTAGGACAGATTATGCATCCAATTTAAACACTGATGATGTGAGAAGTATTAGAAGATACATACAAGTTAAAACATCTTGATATTAATTTAGATATTTGAGTTTGAGTTTAGGAATCATTTTTTTTCCTTCAACACTTTTTACAGTGTTCAAATGTTGATGCTAACAAATGCCTTTTTATTCATATTATTTTCTGGTTAAAGCTCATCTGCAGAGAATCATTGCATCTTAAATCCTGAACATTACATGTTTTGTAAACTGCACATGAAAAGGTCACTGGCCTTTCTTGGGAGAAATTTCACAATTCCTATTGGATTGGTATCCCGTGTTGTTCAGCTTGTAGACCACATCACACCAGAGATCACCAGAGGGCTGCTCTGATCTCTTTGTTATCTTTGTTACCTTAAAGACCTCGTAAGGAGGAATCAGCACCTCCGCTTCGTCATATTCAGAGAAATGTGAGACGTCTGCTCCCATGCACGTGTAGATTTCAAAGCATGAATTGTTTCCATATTTTGTGAGGTTGTCTCTCCGTGAGGTGGAGGAAAAGGAGCCGAGGCGAACCTCCTTTTCGAGGACGTCGCTGTCCGAGAAGGTCGACGGCGTCCTGCGGTAGACGTTGTAACACTCTTCCTTTGGTTTAAGTTTTTGCACGGCTCTGGTCAGATAAAAGTGCAGCGCGTGGTACTTGAATGCGGTCTTGTACTTGAGTCCCTGCTCTCTGGTGGCCTTATTAAAATCAGAATATATTGCATCTGAGGTGTAAACACTAAGAGCTGTAATCTCTTCTTTGGTTAAGACATTGGTTGATTGATTTGCCTTCATTTTCTCCCAGATCTGATTAAACACCTTGCTGTCTTTCCGCTCTTCCTTTAGGAATTCTACGGCCTTCTTTTTCCATATCATAGCGACGCAGCCTTCATTGTACATGTCGTCCACAGAGTTCGGGGCCATGTCCAGTGGATGTGGCTTCTTAACAGGAATAAATGGAATCGTGAGAATACATTGACCCATTAGCAAATGTTACAGTGAAACAAACCAGTTTGTACTTCACCTTATTTCCTTCAGAGACGCCGTACGGGAGGAGCACCACCCAGAGGACCGTCACTGCCATCATCATCTTCATCCTCATCGTCCTGCACAGACACCTGCAGACAGCGACTGATGGAGGAAACCATCTCTGGGTATTTATGGAGTGGAGCAGAGACACCTGTGTGCGTGCAGCACCTTTATCACGGCCGTAAAGGAAGATAAGCAGTGAGTGTGAGAAGACGAAGCGCCGTGTCAGAGAAACGCCACCATACAAGGGAAGCTTCTTTGAATATCTCTATCTGTTTTAGGATAATTTTAGTCAAATGTAAAATAAGTTCCATTGTTCAAATAACAAAACCCTTTTAAAGTTTGTTGCTCCAACATGAAGGATCTTTTACAAACATTTATTTTTGCTCGCAATGTTTGAAACTGTATTTTTTGTGTTTATCATGTTATAAGCAGCATCATCCCCCCGTTACTAATAAGACCCAGTAAATACTAAAGAGAAAGCCTCTTATTGAACAACTTGAGTTAAAGACTCAGAACATCGTCGACGCCTGAAGGCAAAACTGTGTTTGAGAAGATTACGCTTCACCCGGCAATCTGCTCGCTGTTTGACTAGTGAATCCGCCTTTGCATACATTCAGTGCACGTGGGAGAGTGACCCGCTGGTTACTACTAACCCATAGCAGGCGTCACCCCTGCTGACTGCTGCTGCCATCATCATCATCATCATCATCATCATTATTTTAGATATTAATCATATTACTGTCATCATAAACCAACATGACCCTCTCCTAAAGTCTCTGTGCTCTCCCTCCCCACAGGCTCCTGTGGATGGTGGTTCTATGTGATGGTGGTTCTATGTGATGGTGGTTCTATGTGATGGTGGTTCTATCTGATGGTGGTTGCCCCTGCAGTGGTCCTGCTGTGCGCCTGGCTTACTACTCACAATTACAATTTCTGTCATAGGAATTGCATGTATTATACATTGTTCATTCTGTGCACTCTGACGTTCTCACGAAGGTTTCTTCACTTTTATTTCCCTCTTAGAAGGTTTTTTTCATTTTTGGGAGCTTTTCCTGTGCCGATGGAGGGTTTCAGGACAGAGGATGTCATACTACAGACTGTAAAGCATCCTCTGAGGCAAATTAGTAATTTGAGATTTTGGGCTTTACAAAATAAACTGAATTGAATTGAAGATCCTTATACTACTATTCCATAGACTCATACTACTAACCAAGAAATTTTACTACTAACCAATAGAATTAAACTACTAACCTATATCATCATACTACTAACCCATAGAATTATACTACTAACCTATATCATCATACTACTAACCATATCCTCATACTACTAACCTATATCATCATACTACTAACCTATATCATCATACTATAACCCATATCATCATACTACTAACTATATCATCATACTACTAACCCATATCCTCATACTACTAACCCATATCCTCATACTACTAACCTATATCCTCTCATACTACTAACCATCATATCATCATATTAACCCATATCATCATACTACTAACCCATATCATCATACTACTAACCCATATCATCATACTATATTATAGATATCATCATACTACTAACATTCATATATCATATCCTCATACTACTAACCCATATCATCATCCAAAGAATTATATCATCATACTACTAACCTCATACTACTAATCATATCATCATACTAATTATATCATCATACTATCCTCATAACTCCATATCATCATACTAACCTATATCATCATACTACTAACCCATATCATCATACTACTAACCCATATCATACTACTAACCCATATCATCATACTACTAACCCATATCATCCATACTACTAACCCATATCCTCATACTACTAACCCATATCCTCATACTAACCCTCATACTTTACTAACCCATATATAACAACCCATATCATCATACTACTAACCCATATCATCATACTACTAACCTATATCATCATACTACTAACCCATATCATACTACTAACCCATATCATCATACTACTAACCTATATCATCATACTACTAACTATCCTCATACTCCAACCCATATCATCATACTACTAACCATATCTAACCCATATCATCATACTACTAACCTATATCATCATACTACTAACCCATATCATCATACTACTAACCATATCATCATAATAACTTATATCATCATACTACTAACCTATATCATCATACTACTAACCCATATCATCATACTACTAACCTATATCATCATACTACTAACCCATATCCTCATATCATAACCCATATCATCATACTACTAACCCATATCATCATACTACTAACCTATATCATCATACTATAACCCATATCATCATCCTACTAACTCATATCATCATACTACTAACTCCATATCCTCATACTAACCCATATCATCATACTACTAACCCATATCATCATACTACTAACCTATATCATCATACTACCGAAAAGAATTGTAACCCAATATTATATACCTCCATATCATCATACTACTAACCCATATCATCATACTACTAACCCATATCATCATACTACTAACCTATATATCATACTACTAACCCATATATCATACTACTAACCTATATCATCATACTACTCATATCATACTACTAACCTATATCCTCATACTACTAACCTATCATCATCATCATACTACTAACCCATCATACTACTAACCCATATCATCATAACCTATATCATCATACTACTAACCCATATCATCATACTACTAACCTATATCATCATACTACTAACCCATATAACCCATATCATCATACTACTAACCTATATCATCATACTACTAACCCATATCCTCATACTACTAACCCATATCATCATACTACTAACCCATATCATCATACTACTAACCCATATCATCATACTACTAACCTATATCATCATACTACTATATCCTCATACTACTAACATATCATCATACTACTAACCCATATCATCATACTACTAACCTATATCATCAGAAATCAAAGAATTGTACTACTAACCAATATAATTATATTTTACTAACCTATATCATCATACTACTAACCCATATCATCATGCTAACCTAACCTACTAACCTATATCATCATACTACTAACCCTACTAACCAATAGAATTATACTACTAACCTATATCATCATACTACTAACCGAAAGAATTGTACTACTAACCAATAGAATTATACTACTAACCTATATCATCATGCTATTAACCCATAGCATTATACTACTAACCCATATCATCATACTACTAACCCATAGCATTATACATCAACACTTCATAGTTAATCACAAACATTCATCAACACATTACGTGCACACAAACTGTCATTTGAGAGGAAATGTACACACACAGACACACACTCGCTGCGTGTCACTTCCTGTCAGCTCATCAGATCAGACGTTCTCTCTTCAGCATTTACAAACTAACCACTTGGATCCTCGTTGATGAGCTGAGCTTTAGTTTTATTTGTGTTCTCATGGTTAAGATGGAGTTTTGTCCTCTGAAGCTTCGTCTCGCTGTGTGGACGATGACGAGTCTCGTCTGTGTGCGTCCTCACGGTGAGACAAATACATTTACCTCATTTTGTGTTCTTTTTATCGAATTGTTAAACTCTGCTTCTCTTTCCTCAGATTTAAAATCTAATCTGAATTTAAGAATAATTTGACTCGTTATCCGATCTCAGTGTTTGTGTTGTTGCCGCCTCCTATTTAGGACGCACAAAGTACTCATCAGGTATTTGTGTGTCTGTGTGTCAGAGGTGACGGTGAAGCAGTCCGATCTGAAGCAGTGTGACGACCGGCGAGTGTGTGTGACCGACCTCAGAGACTGTGACCGCCGACGCACTGCGTCTACACAGGGTACACACACACACACACACAGGGTACACACACACACACACAGGGTACACACACACACACACACACAGGGTACACACACACAGACACACACAGGGTACACACACACACACAGGGTACACACACACACACAGGGTACAGACACACACAGAGACGCACACACAGGGCACACACACACACACACATGGTACACACACACACAGACAGGGTACACACACACAGGGTACACACACACATGGTACACACACACAGACACACACACACACACAGGGTACACACACACAGAGACATACATACACACACAGACACACAGGGTACACACACACAGAGACACACTCACACACTTTGCATATGGATTATTTGCATTTTACGTTGCGTTGTACCTTCTGATAAACACAATACCGAGGTGAAATGATAAGACACTTTAAGGTCTTTTATGTACCACAGTACTTTCACACTGAGGTATTGGTACTTTCACACTGAGGTATTGGTACTTTCACACTGAGGTATTGGTACTCTCACACTGAGGTATTAGTACTTTCACACTGAGGTATTGGTACTCTCACACTGAGGTATTGGTACTCTCACACTGAGGTATTGGTACTTTCACACTGAGGTATTGGGACTTTCACACTGAGGTATTGGTACTCTCACACTGAGGTATTAGTACTTTCACACTGAGGTATTAGTACTTTCACACTGAGGTATTGGTACTCTCACACTGAGGTATTGGTACTTTCACACTGAGGTATTGGTACTCTCACACTGAGGTATTGGTACTTTCACACTGAGGTATTGGTACTTTGCACACTGAGGTATTGGTACTCACACTGGGAGGCGTGGTACTTTCACACTGAGGTATTGGTACTTTCACACTGAGGTATTGGTACTCTCACACTGAGGTATTGGTACTTTCACACTGAGGTATTGGTACTTTCACACTGAGGTATTGGTACTTTCACACTGAGGTATTGGTACTTTCACACTGAGGTATTGGTACTTTCACACTGAGGTATTGGTACTTCCACACTGAGGTATTGGTACTTTCACACTGAGGTATTGGTACTTCCACACTGAGGTATTGGTACTCTCACACTGAGGTATTGGTACTCTCACACTGAGGTATTGGTACTCTCACACTGAGGTATTGGTACTTTCACACTGAGGTATTGGTACTCTCACACTGAGGTATTGGTACTTTCACACTGAGGTATTGGTACTTTCACACTGAGGTATTGGTACTTCCACACTGACTGTACTTTCACACTGAGGTATTGGTACTTCCACACTGAGGTATTGGTACTCTCACACTGGTATTGGTACTTTCACACTGAGGTATTGGTACTCACACTGAGGTATTGGTACTCTCACACTGAGGTATTGGTACTCTCACACTGAGGTATTGGTACTTTCACACTGAGGTATTGGTACTCTCACACTGAGGTATTGGTACTTTCACACTGAGGTATTGGTACTCTCACTCACACTGAGGTATTGGTACTCTCACACTGAGGTATTGGTACTCTCACACTGAGGTATTGGTACTTTCACACTGAGGTATTGGTACTTTCACACTGAGGTATTGGTATCACACTGAGGTATTGGTACTCTCACACTGAGGTATTGGTACTTTCACACTGAGGTATTGGTACTCACACTGAGGTATTGGTACTCTCACACTGAGGTATTGGTACTCTCACACTGAGGTATTGGTACTCACACTGAGGTATTGGTATCACACTGAGGTATTGGTACTTTCACACTGAGGTATGGTACTCTCACACTGAGGTCACACTGAGGTATTGGTACTTCACACTGAGGTATTGGTACTCACACTGAGGTATTGGCTCACACTGAGGTATTGGTACTCTCACACTGAGGTATTGGTACTCTCACACTGAGGTATTGGTACTTACCTACTGTGTATGTTTATATTCGTATGCTGGTTAAATAATAATAATTTCATGATTATTTTATTATAATACATGAGTTGTTGTTTTTAACAAAAGGACCAATTGATGAAATAGGATTTAAATACAAACACAAAACTAGCGGCCTCTCTAAATATGTGTTTTCTATTAAACTGGCACACAGACACACACACACCTTGTTACTGTGCATTCAGAACGAAGCAGGTTCATCTACTCATGTTTTTACTTCAGACATGTGCAAAGTGCTCATTCCGTGTTAACTGATACCAACACGTGTGTTTTCTTATAATCATGTATACACGCTCTTCAAATGGACCTTTCTGTTATAGACACAGATGTGGAAACGAGTGAACGAGTGAAGGCCTGATATCTTTCTGACTGGAAGATCGTCTGCCTCCTTTTATCTGCTCAAACATGTTGGCTTCACGTTAACGTGCATCTAAAGGCCTTTAACTGGGTTTTCATCTGAAGCTGCAATGAGCATCATGAGCATCATGATCATCATGACCTTCATGAGCATCATGACCATCATGACCACCGTGACCATCATGACCATGAGCATCATGACCATCGTGACCATCATGATCATCATGGCCACCATGAGCATCATGGCCACCGTGTGACCACCGTGACCATCGTGGCCATCGTGACCATCGTGGCCATCGTGACCATCGTGACCACTATGACCATCGTGGCCATCGTGACCATCATGACCATCATGGCGTCCGTGGGTTTGAGCCGCTCCTCTCTTCCCGCAGAGACCCTGAACGTGTCGTGTCAGTACCACCAGTCAGCCGAGTCTCTGACCTGTGGGTGGAGCCTCCATCCAGAGGGCCACGCGGAGCCGGCCGTGTCCTTCATCTTCAGCAGGTACCTGCTGACTACACGTCCTCCTCTAGATGCTTCTTCTCGTTCTCGTGCTCATGTGTGTGAAGATCTTCGTCTCTCCCTCTTTTCTTTCCTTTTCCCTTTTTCTTCTTCCTCAGCGAATTGGTCATCTACTCCTGTCCGGGCATCTTCAACCCGTTGTCCCGGCTCACCGTGACGGCCCGGATCAAGGACTACGCCACGGGGAGGGAGGTCTGGTCTCGTCCTCGGACCTTTCTCCTCTACGATGCGGGTCGGTGGACCCGGACGCCTCCTCGCCGCGTAGCCAGCAGGCGTCGTCTGGTTGATTCACCGGCTCTGTCTCCTTGTCCCCTCGTCTCCTCTCCTCAGTCAAACCCTCTCGCCCCGTGTTGAGTCTGCTTCGCTCCACCGAGGACTCTGTGGTCGTGTCGTGGAGAGGCGGCGACGGCGTCTGTCGGCTCCGGTACCGGGTCGAGGGCGCGCCCACGTGGACCGAGGTCACCACGCACACTCGCTTACAAATGTTACATGTTGAGCTGCTGTTGTCTTCTCTATGGAAGTAAATCTGTGTCATCGGATTCTGAAAGAAAAAGGTGATTGAATTTCTAGCACTGAATATTTATGCATTGAAATCATGTATCTGAACGTTTTTCAACGTCAAAATATTCAACTGCAAAAAATTCAACCGCAAAAATTCAATGCAAAAAAATTCAATGCAAAAAAAATTCAATGCAAAAAAATTCAATGCAAAAAAATTCAATGCAAAAAAATTCAATGCAAAAAATTCAAACCGCAACATCCGGGAACTTAAGGAAGAGCAATCGATTCTAGATTAAGATCGGGAGCGTGCGTCAAGCAAAAGGAGCGAGCGCCCCAATACAACTTGTATTTGAATTTGTTGAATTTTGAAGTTGAATTTTTTGCAGTTGAATATTTTAACGTTGAAAAACATTCAGATAGATGATTTCAATGCATAAATATTCAGTGCCAGAAATTCAATCACCTTTTTCTTTCAGAATCCGATGACACAGATTTTACTTCTCCATCATCAGGTAAACATGGTGCATTTCACTGGGTCTCACACGAGGATCTCATGATGGAGATGAAACAACAGGATCTAAAGGACTTACAGTGAAACAGACACATCAGATGGAAACACTGAATACTTCAGTGCGTGAAGTCGACGAGGTTCCAGGCGACTGAAAACCTCATTCATGTGCTTCAGGCTCCAGAATCTGTGGCTGCACACGAAGACGAGACTCTGACCTACACCATCAAAGACCTGCTGGTGTCCACCGCCTACAGAGCGGCTGTGGCCTGCACCGAGGAGTCCGGCATCCAGAGCGACTGGAGCGCCGAGGTCAGCGGCAGGACGCTGGACAGAGGTACCGGGGGACACTTGATTCAGAGACAGACGCTCTGTGTGTTCCCGGACCCGACGGTGTCTTTTAACGTCCACAGCGCCCTCCCGGCCTCCAGAGGTGTGTTACCGAGTGGAGAAAAGAGACTCTGGATCTCTTCTCCTTCATCTCATGTGGAAGGTACATCAGAAACGCTTTTACAGTCGTCAGTAGGACAATTGACTTTTTTGGAATTTCTCTTAAAAAAGAATCAAACTAAACATGAAGTATTCTATGAAAACCCAAATATACGAAACCCAAAATGAAACTTTTGAAGGAAAAACTGATTTTATTAAAAATAATAAAAACCTGAAAAAAGAAAAGTTGGTCTATCTGCAGGACCTCGACCTCCGTGACGCCGGAGGCCGTATCCTCGGTTACCGGGTGACCTACGAGACGAAGCAGCAGCCGCGCCGACGCGTTCAAAACGTCACGGCAGTGACGGCGCTGCTGGTGGTGGAGGAGGGGAACTGCAGCGTCGCCGTTGCGGCCTTCAACTCCGCCGGCTATGGACCGGCCGCGCGCCTCGCCATCGACCCGCGGAGACGCAGCGGTGAGTGGCGCGCCCGGCGCTGTCAGACACGCTGATGATTATCCACGCCGCCCGCAGGAAGTGACGAGGTGGAAAAGAAGCGCGTTTATCGATCTTCTTCTTTCCAACTGACACCATCGGGTTTGAACTTCCTTCCTTCTGCTATCGGAGGAGGAAGAACGTGTCTTGATGTTCAGATAGAACTCGTTGCAACACAAGTCTGAATAATCTGTGTACCACAGATCGTGTGCGTACAGCGCCTTGCGAAAGTATTCGGCCCCCTCGAACTTTTGACCTTTTGCCACATTTCAGGCTTCAAACATAAAGACATAAAACTGTAATTTTTTGTGAATAATCAACAACAAGTGGGACACAATCATGAAGTGGAACGAAATTTATTGGATATTTCAAACTTTTTTAACAAATAAAAAACTGAAAAATTGGGCGTGCAAAATTATTCAGCCCCCTTAAGTTAATACTTTGTAGCGCCACCTTTTGCTGCGATTACAGCTGTAAGTCGCTTGTCAGTCTGTCTCTATCAGTTTTGCACATCGAGAGACTAAAATTTTTGCCCATTCCTCCTTGCAAAACAGCTGGAGCTCAGTGAGGTTGGATGGAGAGGGTTTGTGAACAGCAGCTTTCAGTTCTTTCCACAGATTCTCGATTGGATTCAGGTCTGGACTTTGACTTGGTCATTCTAACACCTGGAGATGTTTATTTGTGAACCATTGTAGATTTTGCATTTTGTTTTGGATCATTGTCTTGTTGGAAGACAAATCTCCAGATTCCATCAGGTTTTCTTCCAGAATGGTCCTGTATTTGGCTCCATCCATCTTCCCATCAATTGTAACCATCTTCCCCGTCCCTGCTGAAGAAAAGCAGGCCCAAACCATGATGCTGCCACCACCATGTTTGACAGTGGGGATGGTGTGTTCAGGGTGATGAGCTGTGTTGCTTTTACGCCAAACATAACGTTTTGCATTGTTGCCAAAAAGTTCCATTTTGGTTTCATCTGACCAGAGCACCTTCTTCCACATGTTTGGTGTGTCTCCCAGGTGGCTTGTGGCAAACTTTAAACAACACTTTTTATGGATATCTTTAAGAAATGGCTTTCTTCTTGCCACTCTTCCATAAAGGCCAGATTTGTGCAGTATACGACTGATTGTTGTCCTATGGACAGACTTTCCCACCTCAGCTGTAGATCTCTGCAGCTCATCCAGAGTGATCATGGGCCTCTTGGCTGCATCTCTGATCAGTCTTCTCCTTGTTTGAGCTGAAAGTTTAGACGGACGGACGGGTCTTTGTAGATTTGCAGTGGTCTGATACTCCTTCCATTTCAATATTATTGCTTGCACAGTGCTCCTTGGGATGTTTAACGCTTGGGAAATCTTTTTGTATCCAAATCAGTCATTTAGGTCACCATTGGATCATTCAGAGATCCTCACTGAACATCTGGACAGAGTTTGCTGCACTGAAAGTAAAGGGGCTGAATCATTTTGCACGCCCAATTATTCAAGTTTTTATTTGTTAAAGTTTGAAATATCCAATACATTTCGTTCCACTTCATGATTGTGTCCCACTTGTTGATTCTTCACAAAAAATTACAGTTTTATGTCTTTATGTTTGAAGCCTGAAATGTGGCAAAAGGTCGAAAAGTTCGAGGGGGTCGAATACTTTCGCAAGGCGCTGTACGCACACGATCTGTGGTACACAGATTATTCAGACTTGTGTTGCAACGAGTTCTATCTGAACATCAAGACACGTTCTTCCTCCTCCGATAGCAGAAGGAAGTTCAAACCCGATGGTGTCAGTTGGAAAGAAGAAGATCGCTATCGACCAAAGTACATTACAATACAAAGTATTAACTTAAGGGGGCTGAATAATTTTGCACGCCCAATTTTTCAGTTTTTTATTTGTTAAAAAAGTTTGAAATATCCAATAAATTTCGTTCCACTTCACGATTGTGTCCCACTTGTTGTTGATTATTCAGAAAAAATTACAGTTTTATATCTTTATGTTTGAAGCCTGAAATGTGGCAAAAGGTCGAAAAGTTCGAGGGGGCCGAATACTTTCGCAAGGCGCTGTACCACTAATCCTCCTTCTGTACTCTGCAGGCCTCCCGCCGGTCAGACACTTGTGGGTCTCCAGTTCCTTCCCGACCGCCAAGGGCCTTCTGGTCCAATGGGAGAACCCCTCTGTCCCGCCCTCCGTCCCGCCCGTCACTCATCTGGCCGTTCAGTGGCGCTCCGGAACTCCTCCGTCCAACATCAGCCGCTGGACGCCAGTGGAGCCCCTCGACACCTCCGCCGTCATAGGAGGTGCACCCGTGTCTGAATATCTCCACAATAAAAGCCGGGCTTTTACTTTGAAGGGCTGCAGATGAAATGAAGATGATGGAAACGAAAGCCTGTTTCAGATGTGAAGAACATGCTGTTCTTAACATTCTGTTAACAACATGCACCTGTTGGTGTTTACAGACGCTGACCCCGAGGAGTCCTACCTGATCAGCGTGCTGCCCGTCTACGGCCAGCGGTGTGGCCCCCCCCAGTCGCTGCCCGCCAGCCTGCAGCAGGGGGGTAAACGCCACGGTTACACCACACCTTTTTAAATACGGGTTTTCAATGATTTGATCTTTGTGTTACTTTGTGATGTATTTGAAAGAAAACCCGCTTGGGGACGCTTTAGGGCGGGGCTTAGAGTGATGGACAGGTCTCTACCGCGGTGCTGTTTGCGTACTGACGGACAGACAAGCAACGGGACACTGTGGCTCTGTGCGTTTTCTCAGCCCTGATGGAGGCGGTCCAACTGAAGGTGGTGGGCGTGACCAAAACCTCCGTGAGCGTGGCGTGGGCGTGGCAGAAGAAGTCTGGACCAATCAGAGTGCAGAGATACAGAGTGAAGCTGAGGAAAGACTCGGAGAGTCACAGTGAGTTTGTTATAAAACTCTTAAGTGAAGGTGAACTATTATCCGTGTTTTAACAATCCGGGGCCTCATTTATAAAAGCTTGCGTAGGATTTGCGCGTACGGATGAAACGTAGGACGTGCGACGCACAGAAACATTCAGACTTCTAAAACGTCCTTGGCAGTTTCCCCTTAATGAATCACAATGAACTCTAAATGCAGAGCACCTTCTCTCCTCTCAGCTCTGTCCCTGTGGCCCGACCAGCGGCAGCTCACCTTCCTCAACCTGACCCCGAACACGGAGTATTCCCTCCTCCTATTGGCCGATGACTCGTCCAGAAACGTCGTCCCCGTGAGGACAGACTTTGGTGAGTTTCCGCAGGGCGGAAAACGTTTGTTGGACATCATCATCATTTGAACATCTCACATTAATTATGTTAATTATGTTCCATTAATCTACAGTAACTGTTGCTATTTTGAGAAATTGGAAACCAGTTCTTGAAAATCTTTTTGTAGTTTTTGACCTTTTTAAAACAAGAACATGGAGCCCAGAATCAAACCATCGGTGATATTTGAGTGTCGGTGCACACAGGCCTCGTTTTTTAGAGATAAGAGGGAAGCAAATTGAGTCCTTTGCCTGCGTTACTGATCTGTTAACATGCAAATTGATTCAACTGCTAAAAGAACAAAGAACATTGAATCGGGAGTCAGAATTAAAATGTAGTTTATATTTTTAATAAAACACAAAGATCTTTGTTTGGTTATTATTATTAAAACTTTTATTCTTTGTCACCCTTTCATACCTAAGATTATATATAAGAATCTGAATCCATCTATAATGGGACTAAAATGGGCGGCTGTATATTCAGGTTATTGTGCAACCAGACAACCGCTTTCTAAAGTTAAAAACTGGTAATCAACCTCGGATGTGGACGATCATCTTCTCCACCTCAGGCACCACGACGTCATCTGGCCATCCGAGCACAAACATCAAACATCATCAACACAAGTAATATTAATATTTAGCTTCCATAAACATGAGTCTTCATGCAACGCTTCCTACGACCTCCCACCCTAAGTTACTCCTTACTAGTCCCGCTCAAGTCCAAAGTGTCAACAAGTGCTGTGAGTGAAGTGACAAATGGTCGTGGAGGCGTGTGGACATCAGGACACGGCGAACGGGACTCAATGCTCACACAACACCTTTCAGATGAGGGGCCGGCCGTGGCTGCAGCGACTCCTCTGCTGCTGCTGGCCGCCGTCGTGTCCATCGTCTCCATCCTGACCAGGACTGTGTGAGTCCACACCACACACACACACACACACACTCAACCAGAGGGTTGCGTCATTGTGTTATCGAGGATCCCTTATCTTACGCACACGCTGTGTACAGGAAGCAGAAGTCGCCCTTTTGTGGCCCGATGCTCTGAAGCAATTTCAAAGTCGCCATTTAGTTATTTAGCAACGAGTGAACGGGAAGTGACCGTATGTGGACTGAGGAGACGCCGTATTCATCTATGGTAGATACCTGTCAATCAGCGTGTAGCCCCGCCCTAAAGCGTCCCCTGCTGTCTGTTTGACGCTAAATGGACCACCAGTCACTAAATGAACATCACGCTGTAGTGAAGAAAGACTTGAAACTCATGTTCACTCATGTTGGAGAGAAGCAGCCATTTTCTCGTAGTCTTCCATGGGACCAGAGGTGTCGCCCCCTGCTGGTCACCGGAGGTTAGCGCGTGATGACTGCGTTGAATCAAAAACTAGAGTCATTCTGTGTTTGATTTGAATTAAAATCCCTCTGTAACACCTCCTCAGGTACAAGTCGTACTTCTTCCCCCACATCTGCAGCCCTCGGGGCAGTGACACCGGCCGCTGGCTGATGGACCCAAACCACCAGGTGAGTGGGGACCTTTACCAGATGCTGCTGAATGGAATACTGAAGCACTTAATGTGTTTGTTCGTATAGCAGTACTTTTAAAATACACGTTGAATTCATTATTTACTTTTGTGCAAAACACTGCGATTATTCCAGATTCAGAATTGTAATCTTTGCCGGCACTAATATAGATGGTTACTTTATTAGTTCTGCACGGGGAAGTTAGTTTTGTTGCGGCAGCATTTAAAAGCACAAATATGCATAAAGTAAAGAGGATAATACTCAACAATAGTGCATTTATTGGTGATTTAACCAGACAAACTAAACTGTCCAGTTCCCCCTTCAGAAGACTGCGGACAGACGCGTCCTGGACCTGGAGGCCTTCCAGGTGACCCGCGTTCTTGGAGAGAAGAGTCTCATCGTGGTCCGTCCCAGCTCAGAGGAAGACCCCCAGGAAGACCAGGAGGTCTTGACGGAGGTCTTCCAGGAGGACACCGCTCTGCTGTCCGTTGACAAACTGTCGGCCCTCCTGCTGAGCGCGGAGTACCTCCACGAGGCCCCGGGGAGCCCGGAGAACAAGGAGCGACCGGAGAACAAGGAGCGACGGGGGAACGCGCTTTTCCCCGCCGAGGAGACGCCAGACGTCGGCCTCTTTCCTCACAGAGAGGACGAGGCGGCGGCGGCGGCGGCGGGAGAGAGTGCGAGGACGTGGCCCACGGGGCTCATCAGATCGGGCCGACGGACGCTGGCACTCACAACGTGGCCAAAACGTGTTGAGATGTCTGGATGTCTTATTGAACGCCTCACGCACAGATTGAAAGCGTTGGTGACTCCCGTCAGGGAGGACGACCTGTCCTCTCTGACGGGAGCTGCTCTTGTGATCGCAGAACTTGTCCCTCTGATTTCTGAACGTGAGTTCGCGTCTCTTCGCCTCCACTCGCACCTTTTTCTGATGCATTGATGCAGTGAAACAGTTCACGATGCGATACCTGCTGATGTAACACTGAAGGCTAACCCCATAGCATGTACGGTTACCATGGTTACCTTCTCTCGCTCTTGTCCTCAACTGCGGAAATAAACGGGGACAAAATACCCAGAAAGAATGTTGATCATGTTTTAGAGCAGCAACAAGCGGACAAAGTGTTGCTACAGACACTGAGAGTTCGTCTCATTTAATATTTGCAGTTGACAAGAAGGCCGACACCTAATTGCACAAAGAATCATGAAGCTACAGAGGAGATTGAGTTTGATCGGATCACTTTAACATCATGGCGCTAGAAACTAAAACGGTCACTAAGCTTCGATTGATGGTCACACGTCCGGTTCCCTCGCGGTGAAACCGGAGGTCGTTTCCACCAAGGCGCCAGTGAGCTGAAGGTCAGAGGTTGGAGTTCATGCCGGTCCAGTGTCTGATGAGCTGGTGGGCGATGGTCTGTCTGGGGGGGACGGTGAAGGCGGGGCGGGTTCCTAAGAATGAGTCCATCACCTTGAAAAAATGAAGTCAGACGAAGAGTTTTAACAGCTGGTTTCTGGGGGAGTTTTTGCTAAAAATATATATATATTTTCCTTTTTTTATTTTTTAAGGAAATAAAGTAATAAAGTTAAATGAGCGGTGGAATTCTCATAATTTTTGGAAATATAAAAATATATATCTTCATATCTACATGCATTGCTTTGCCTCATTTTATTTATTTTTAAATTGTTTTTACAAGACTTTTAATTCTTTCTTTTGTTTTGCCAGAATCTTTTTATAACTTATTGTATTCAGTGTAAAGTAGAATTACGCAAAGGTATTAATACTAATGCAAGTAGTATTGTAGTATGTTGTAGCGTATTTATCAATTAACATTATTACTGCTTTTACAGTGTAAATAGTAGATTTAACTAAACTAAGAAGGTATCGATGGAACCAACAGCGTCAGCAATACGTAACTGAACGAAGCATACCG
>BMAF01000006.1:1132861-1140361 GCA_014132575.2 Gasterosteus nipponicus
ATGTATTACCTTACTACACTGTTGGTGTCCAGGCGGTGGTTTAATGCCCAGTCAACACCCTGGTCATGGGCTTCAAAGAACAACTGAGTGACTATGAGACATGAGGTGGAGACTACACTCAAAACACCATATATAAGAGTCCACGAGGAGGAGGAGAGGGGGAGGAGGAGGAGGAGGAGGAGGAGGCACTATTGGTTGCCAGTGGCATAAAGAGCAGTTTGATTGATTTGAGAACATCGATGAGAATCGTACGAAGACGCTGCTCTGTTGCGACGCCGATCTGCAGTACGGGTGGTCATCCGCCTGGTGACTGACTGATGCCTCCATGGTGGGGACAAGGTGCCGCTTTCTTCTTCCCCCTGGTGTCTCACCGGTCTCATGCTCGCCCTGTGTCCTCCGTCCTTGTGACAGATCATCTGTCCATTTCGGCTGGGGTGACGTGGCTGTGGTCTGACCAAAGACTGACTCCTGTCCTCCAGTGCCACGAGTGGCAGAGTGCCCGCTCATCGGGAGGAGAGGTTGAAACAAGACTGAGCTGGCAGATCTTTCTTCAGTCGTGTCTTCGTGTCAAGACCGCGGTGTCAGTCACAGGGTTTCTTCTTTGGTACATGATATATATCATAGACCTCTCTCCCCCAGCTGCAGACACCAAGTGCTCCTGAGTCTGACGAGCAGCGCCCGCAGGCTGTTGTTCAAGAAGAAGCAGGGCAAAGGAACCATCGACGCAGGGTAACTCGAGATTTTATGTCCTCGCAAACGCTTATTACCATTCATTATTATATGATAGTATAGTCTATTTTCACTGATGTTATTTTAATATTTATTATATTTTAATAAATATTTTATTTAATATTTTATTTTTTAATATAAATTATTCATTTATCATTATTATTTTCTAATTCATACCATACATCACTTGTATTATTATATGAAATATTATGTTTATTATTAATTATAATGTGATCATTGTTATAATTATTTATCATACTCTATTTTAATGATTATATATTTAGAATAAAATCACGTCATTATTATCATCGTATCCAGATTCAAAACATCTCAATGATTTCTTACAAAAAGACTTTCTGTCGGGATAATTATTCGTGGTTATTAGTGTGTGACGCTTTGTGTCTTTTCATGTTGTCATTTATACAGATATGGATTATAAAATGTATTATAATGTAAAATGTAAAGTAGCCTCAGAGGCTGAGCGTGTGTGTGCGTGTGCGTGTGCGTGTGCGTGTGCGTGTGTGTGTGTGTGTGTGTGTGTGTGTGTGTGTGCAGGTCTCACCCTGCTGATTCAGGTCCTTCCTTCCCTTCCTGCTGACCAACGGAGCAATGGGGCGACTGCGGGATCCGCGTCTTCATCGGCGGGAAAATCAACCGCATCGACCACGACCGCCGAGTGTGAGTCCCCGCACGCACGCACACACGCACACACACACACACACAGACACACACACGCACGCACACAGACACACACACACAGACACACACATGACGATCACACACAGGCAGGACACACACACTTGTTATCATTGCGACACACACACACACGGGTCCCTGCTGAGTCCATGACTGTCTGTGTGTGTGTGTGTGTGTGTGTGTGTGTGTGTCTGTGTGTGTGTGTGTGTGTGTGTGTGTGTGTGTGTGTGTGTCTGTGTGTGTGTGTGTGTGTGTGTGTGTGTGTGTGTGTGTGTGTGTGTGTGTCTGCAGCATGTACACACGCTGCTCCAGCAGGTTCAGGATCGACTTCTCATCCACGTCCTCGAGACAACACCAAAAACCCAAGCCACAAGTACGCCCCCTCCTCCTCCTCCTCCTCTTCCTCCTCTTCTTTGTCTCCTCCTCTTCCTCCTCTTCCTCCTCTTCTTTGTCTCCTCCTCTTCCTCCTCTTCTTTGTCTCCTCCTCTTCCTCCTCTTCCTCCTCCTCTTTGTCTCCTCCACTTCCTCCTCTCCTCTTTGTCTTCTCCTCTTCCTCCTCTCCTCTTTGTCTCCTTCCTTTCCTCCTCCTTCCTCTCCACCTCCCCCTTCTCTTTGTCTTCCTTCCTCTCCTTTCACCCTCCCAAACTCCTCCTTTCCTTCCTTTCTCCCTCTTCTCGTCCTTCATTGAGCTGAATCAGTTAACCCAGGCCATCCATACTGCGCCCAGGTCAGACAGTGGCGCCTTTTTCAATGCCAGCCAGGTAGTTCCGCCAGCAAGACAGTCCCCCCAGATATACAAATACAAATGCAGTCAGTACTTATTATGGCTGGAGGACTTGAAATTGGATTCTGACTGAATAGCTTTTTAGTTTTCGATCTTCACATGGCCACGGCTGGGCAGGATGCGTCAAGGGTCCGGTAACGCTATGCTGGCTGGTGGCCGCACGCCGAGGGAGACTACATGGTAAGAAGTCTCAGAGCCCGGGGCCGCCGCTCCGCCGCAGCCAGCCGACATCATTCTGCTGCTGGCGGCTGTAGCCAGCGCTTCCACGCTTCAGGGCCACCGCAGACACTGACATACAACGAGCTGCCGAGCATTTGGTGTCGGCTAAGGCTGAGGACTGACTAAACACATGGAGATGGAGCTGCGCTGGCTCTCTGACAGTCCCAGTAGCGGAAAGATTTTTACAGTGAGAAACCTTTCAGTGAATCATTCCTCGCTCACTGCGGTTTCAGATCTCGTCGTTCTGATGGGTGCTCTCGCCACTGAAAACCGCCTTCAAACAATATTTTGAAAATGAACTATTGTTTTGGGAATGTTTTTAAAATGATGCATGAAAAGCTTAATTTTTGAGTACCAATTCATTATTTTGAGACAGAAACATTTATTTAAGAATTATCAGTTAGTATTTTAAGTAATTACTTATAATCTCTTAATTTGGATTTTGTATCTAAAAAATAATTACTTAATAATAACAAGATACGTTCTTGAAACAATGACTTTGAATCTCAAATTAATAGTTTATTTTTTTTTAAAAAGAGAAATGTTCTCAAAATATTATAAAACTTTCTCAAAATAATGAATTGGTACCTCAAAAAAATTAAGCTTTTTAAAATAATGTATTTTAAAAAAACGTTCCCAGAACAATAGTTCATTTTCAAAGTAATTTACATTTTGAAAATAGTTTTCCAAAAGTAATGAGAAACACCCGCAAAATGACAAAGATCTAAAAACCACTTTAAGTTGAGACGGGAAATGATTCACTTTGAGAAGGTTTCTCATAATGAAAATCTTTTCCCGCCTGCTTTTAGGTTTAATCCAGAGAATTAACATAATACATCTCCATGGCGACCGGTGGGAGGAGCCCGGCGGGTGCTTACATGACGATGAGCTTGGCGGCCGCCGAGTGCTCCTTCAGCAGCTCGTTCAGTCGGATCTGCCGGTTGTTCTGGAAGACACAGGCGACAGGTTGTAATGCAGCCGCGCCATCGGTGGCAGGTGATGTCACGAGGGCGGGACGGGGGGGCGGGAGGGGGGCGGGACGGGGGGCGGCCCACCTTGGCCTTGTAGAGCTCCAGCTCGTTGTCGGTGATCCTCCAGGGCTCCTGGGCCTTCAGCCTCTCGGCGGCCTCCTGCTCCATGTCGTCCTCCCTCAGCCGGTACGGCTCCACCAGCTCCCTGAAGCTCAGCTTGCTGCGCCCACACCGCCATTTTAATGACATCATCACGGCGGCCCGAAGCCCGTGAAGCATCGCGGGGAGTTTAAGGGTCAAAAGAAACTAAGGCTGAACGTTGACGAGTGAAACGCACAAAGTACCTCAACCATAGTAAAAGTACTATTTTGCATTTAATATATTTAATATCTGAGGGACTTTAGTCTCTTTAGAACTTTTTGAGCTGCAGAGAAACTCTCGAATCTCACGAACAAAACAAATAAGTGAACCGCAAACAGGTTCTATAATAACGTAGAAAAAGACGCCGCCACTCAACAAACTAAATATCACAACTGATTCAAGCTCAATGGAGGACGAAAGGAGGGAGACAAAGAGGAGGGAGGAGAGGAGGAGGAAGAGGAGGAGACAAAGAGAAGGGGAGGAGGAGACAAAGAGGAGGAGAGGAGGAGAAGACAAAGAGAAGAGGAGGAGGAGACAAAGAGGAGGAGAGGAGGAGGAAGAGGAGGAGGAGGAGGAGGAGACAAAGAGGAGGGGAGGAGGAGGAGGAGGAGAGGAGGACAAAGAGGAGGGGGAGGAGGAAGGGAGGAGAGGAGGACAAAGAGGAGAGGAGGAAGAGGAGGAGAAGACAAAGAGGAGGAGAGGAAGTGGAGGAGACAAAGAGGAGGAGGAAGAGGAGGGAGGAGGAGAGGAGGGGAGGAGGAAGAGGAGGAGACCAAGAGGAGGAGGAAGAGGAGGAGGAGACAAAAAGGAGGAGGGGAGGAGGAGACAAAGAGGAGGAGACAAAGAGGAGGAGACAAAAAGGAGACAAAGAGGAGGAGACAAAGAGGAGGGGAGGAGGAAGGAGGGAGGAAGGAGGAGGAGACACAAAGAGGGAGGGAGGGAGGGAGGAGGAAGAGGAGGAGACAAAGAGGAGGAGGAGGAAGAGGAGGAGGAGGAGGAGGGGGCCGTACTTGTGCTTCTTGGGTTTGGTGTTGATGTCTCCGAGGACGTGGATGTCTGAGAAGTCGATCCTGAACCTGCTGAGCAGCGTGGCCATGCTGCAGACACACACACACACACACACACACACACACACACACACACACACACACACAGACACACACACACACACACACACACACACACACACACACAGACACACACACACACACACACACACACACACACACACACAGACAGTCATGGACCTGCAGGGACCTGTGTGTGTCTCTGTGTGCGTGTGTGTCTGTGTGTGTGTGTGTGTGTGTGTGTGTGTGTGTCTGTGTGTGTGTGTCTGTGTGTGTGTGTGTGTGTGTGTGTGTGTGTGTGTGTGCGTGCGTGTGTGTGTGTGTGTGTGTGACTCACGCTCGGCGGTCGTGGTCGATGCGGTTGATTTTCCCGCCGATGAAGACGCGGATCCTGCAGTCGCCCCATTTGCTCCCGTTGGTCAGCAGGAAGGGAATCAGCAGGGTGAGACCTGCACACACACACACACACACACACACACACACACACACACACACACACACACACACACACACACACACACACACAGACACACACACACGACACACAGACACACACACACACACACGCTCAGCCTCTGAGGCTACTTTACATTTTACATTATAATACATTTTATAATGCATATCTGTATAAATGACAACATGAAAAGACACAAAGCGTCACACACTAATAACCAATAATGAATAATTATCCCGACAGAAAGTCTTTGTGTTGAAATCACTGAGATGTTTTGAATCTGGATACGATGATAATACGAAGCGATGATTTATTCTAAATATATAATCATTAAATAATTATGATAAATAATTATAACAATGATCACACATTATAATTAATAATAAACATAATATTTCATATAATAATACAAGTGATGTATGGTATGAATTAGAAAATAATAATGATAAATGAATAATTTATATTAAAAATAAAATATTAAATAAAATATTTATTAAATATATAATAAATATTAAAAATAACGTAATTGAAAATAGACCTTAATATTTATCATATAATAATAATGAATGAAAGTAAATAAACGTTTGTTGAGGGACCTCCGTCGTCAAAGAGCCACCACACGTCGATGGTTCCTTTGCCCTGCTTCTTCTTGAACTGCTGGCTGGCCTCCAGCAGGCGCTGCTCCGTCAGACTCAGAGGACACTTGGTGTCTGCAGCTGGGGGGGGGGTCACATGACATCATCAATAACCACCAAAGAAGAAACCCTGTGACTGACACCCGCGGTCTCATGACACGAAGGACACGACTGGGGAAGAGGACGTCCTGCTATTCAAAGTGCGCTCGCCTCTCACGATGAGCGGGCTGCTCTGCCCACTCGTGGCTTTGGAGGGACAGGAGTCCGAGTCTTTGGTCGGGACCACAGAAACCAGCACGTCCTTCCCGCCGGCCGGGGGCTTCTCCTGGGACTGGATGATCTCGTCTGCAGGGACGGAGGGACACACGGGGCGAGAACATGAGGCGGTCTGCGGCCGGACGGGCACGGGGGAAGAAGAAGACGGCACCTTGTCCCTGGATGTGGGAGACGTCCAGTCCGTCCCGCAGGCGGAGGATGACCACCCCGTACTGCAGGTCGAAGGCGTCGCTGCAACAGAGAGCAGCGTCTTCGATACGGATTCTCATCGATGTTCTCAAGTCAGTGCGAAACACACTGCTGCCACGTTTGGCCCTCGCTGGCCCCCGTAGTGCCTCCTCCTCCTCCTCGTGGACTCTTACTGTATCGTGTTGATGTAGATCTCCACCTCCCGCATGTCTCCGTCACTCCAGTTGTTCTTGAAGCCCATGACCAAGGTGTTGGGCTTCAGACGGCCCAAACCCACCGCCTGGACACCAACAGATGTAGTAAGTAAATATATACAGACGTATAGAGGGAGGCAGTGGATGGAGTGGATGAAGGAAGCGCTTGCTGGTTCTGGCGACTCGGACCTGCATGAGGAACTGCGCTCCGTGCCGCAGGTTGTCGGAGAACACGTGCGTGTAGAAGGCCTTGATGCGCTTCTTGTTGAGCCAGCGCTGACAGCGGCCATGCTCCTGGGACAGCTCCTTCAGGTTGGGCCGGCGGGTCACCTGGAACAGAAGAGAGGGTAAACGTGGGGGGTCGGTGGTCCCTGAAGGTCATTTGGTTAGTCGCCCCCTACCAGCCCTACCATCCGAACGTGTGCGCAGACCATCAGGCCGACGTTCTTGGTGAAAGAGTTCACCAGCTGAAGCAGAGCGGGGCGAGAGTTCGGATAACCGGCCAGCACCAAACACTGCGGCCTGGAAGCAGTCAAAGCAGCAACCAACAAACATGGAGACCCGTCAATCAGCGTGGAGCCCCGCCCTAAAGCCTCCCCTGCCCCATGGTCTATTAGAAACCTGTCAGTCAGGGTGTAGTTTTCCACTACTAACTACTAATATCCTAAAAACCGATATCATTATTTAGGTTTGAGTGGTTGTTCAGCTGACCTGAAGTTCTTGACGTGGTCCTCGACTCCCGTGAGGTTCATGCAGTGAGTCAGAGCCTGGTTGTAAATCAGAGCCTGAGTGGACGAGCCCCAGTTCACATCTGGAGGGAACACACACACACATTTGGGTCAACCTCCTAGTTTGGTTCAGGAGGAGATTGATTATTGTCCCATATTGTTTGAAAAGGAGACCTCTGTACTTATTGACTCATTAGAGCAACGGACGCAGTGTTGAGAGATAAAGTCCACAAGACTTGTGTGTCGCTCCGTGTGAAGGCGGCACTTTATTTTGACAATGACGCCTAGAGGGCGACGTAGAGCGTTGTGGTTTCAAGCTCAGTGCCATGGAATGTTTGTTGGGAGTGAGAACGTGTTGAAGGCATCTGATTGGTCTCTGGAGAGAAGCTGTTGGCTCGTTTAATCCGTCTTAAAAAA
>BMAF01000006.1:1145361-1190483 GCA_014132575.2 Gasterosteus nipponicus
GGACTGCTGACCGAGCCTGTGTGTCTAATGGTCTAAACGTGTGAGCTGGGTCACGATAGACATCTGAAGGTGTGATATCGCCTGAGAGTCGATCAAGTCGGTCAAAACATATTTTGTTCCTCCGAGTTGTTTCAGCTGCTAAAGTCTACGTTCCCAGACATCAGTTCTGAAGTTTCTCTCTCTGACTTTGACAAAGATGCTTCCGATCATAGCTTACATAAGTCACATGGTCAAACACAGGAGTCTCACCCAGGAGACCTCTGTTGTCCCGACTGAAGCCCAAAGCAAATGCTGACTTATGATGTACATCTGTAACCTAAAGAACTTTGGTTATTTTAAGCTAAACAAGGATGTTGTGTTGATTCGAACCAAGTAGTTTGATACCTAAACGCAACTTATAATTAACCACGTTAGCAAATGCCCTTTCAAAATAAAAGCTTGTTTGCGATGGCGGTCTCACCTCCCCGTACGAAGCCGTTGGTCGCTATGGCGGAGGTGGACAGACCCGTGATGGTGGTGACCACGGTGGCCATCAGGATGATGGCGATGGTCAGTCCTGCGATGGAGAACAAAAACCAAACAGAAGACATCGAGCCACGTGGGAACTTTCATTTGTGTCCTCTTAAGGTATTTATACTCCTTAGTACATCGCTTGGTGGTTTTGGTCTCTTAATGGGTAGAAATATTGAGGGGCTTTAACCATGTAGGTACTTTAGGTACAAAATAATATAGTAGAGGAATAAAAGCTCTAAGAGGAGATTTCTAAAGTTAGATGTTGTCCTATTTGCACCCACCGATTCCAGCCTGTCCAACAATCCAGGACATTCTGATGAAGAGCATCACGCCCCAGATGTTCAGCATGCAGCGGATCTGCAACAAACACACACACACACACACACACACACACACACACACACACACACACACACACACACACACACACACACACACACACTCACACATACATGCACACACGCACACACACACACACACATACATGCACACACACACACACATACATGCACATTAACCCCGTGTGTCCCTCAATATGATCAATAACTAAATGCTCTTGAACACTCACCAAGACTCCTTTGACCCAGCCGAACTTGATGGTTCCTCCCTTCGCCTCCTTGGCCCTCAGCGCCGCCGCCGCCTCCTCCGCCACCGAGGGCTCCTCTCCATTGGCCAGACCGTCCTCAAACGGATCCTGTCAGCCAATCAGAGTCCAGCGGGGAAACAAGGGGCAAGAAAAAGATGGAAGAGAAAATTCACTGAAAGCTGAAACCATTTATTCATCCGTTAATCCTTTTTTTTAGGGACTTTTCTTCTTCTTTGAGGTTTTTGCTTTTTATCGTTATCACTTTATTGTCTTTGTCTGGGATGTTTCTGATGGGACGACATTCCTGGAAAACGTTTTATTCGACCGCATTTGTGATTTCCTGTTTGTTCTGAAGAATAAAAGGGTTGATTTTATTTCATTATTATCAGTCACATGTTAGGTTTTGGCTGCTGAATTATGAATTAAAAACAAACATTTAAAATGAAACCTTGTTTCCAGGTCAGGCTGATGATTCATGAGTTTACTTTGGATCAGTTTGGGTGTTTATACTGTTCACTGTTTCTTCTCTGCTGGTTTCTTCTCATTGTTCTCCTCAAATAGAAAATCTAATTCAGCACTTGAACGTCACTTCAAATCCACAGGTGAGTCGTGACGCACCATCACCGGCCTACTTAGTACCTGCAGTGCATCAATAACCCACGTTAGCGCTTCCTCAGACCCAAGCACAGATCACATGTACACTCGGTGCTATTTGGAATAACCGAGTCCTGCTGTGACGTACAAAGCCGCCTGTGTCACGGCTACCTATGTGAGGAGTGGGAGCGTGACGAGGGTCATGAGAGGCAGCATTGTGTGTGTGTGTGTGTGTGTGTGTGTGTACGTTGGGGTCATGCCTCCAGTGACGTCACTGAGCCCACTCACAGTCTCTGAGGTGGAAGTGGTTCTGTTTCTAATTACCCGGCATTCTTTAAAATCAATTAACTTGAAGCCAGTTTAGTTAGACGTGCTTATTATTATAATCTTACATCTGTTTTTTCAATTATAGGAATATTAATTCTAAGAATATATCTTATTATAAAGAGTAAGATGGTAAACCCTTACGAATAAAACTAACTTCATGTTGAATACAGAACTTTTACTGGCAAAGACGAGTTTTCTGAAATATTATTTTAAAACATTTATTATCTTATGATCAAAATGTTCCACTTTAGAAATTGAACGTGACAATTGGATAAATTCACGTTTAATTGTCTTGTTCGATATTGTTGACACATTAGAGTCAAAGATTTTTTACAGATTTTGTTCTTTTGATCATTCTATGATTCAGAAAAACTACGAATTACTTTTCCTTCCGTGTTTTAATGAATACATGAGGAGTGAACAAACTAGAGGAGTATCAGAGTGGGACAAATAACATGAACAATGAATTTTTACTTTATCGAGTTCGTCGTGCAGCTCCGACAGCGACGGTCGGGTGAGCTTCTCCCCGAGGGTCGCGGCGGTGTGCCGGTAGAAGTCGATGTTGGGCACGGCGTCGATGGTGTTGTGTCCGAACGTGCGCATGTAGTAGGTGTTGGAGTGGCTGTCGGAGACGTGCGTGTGACCCGTGCCCGTCGAGTGCAGGCTGACCGAGTCGCTCCTCGCCGCGTCCGGGTCGTAGGAGACGTCCGGCGGGAGGCCGATGTCCATCGCGCTGCCCAGCGCTCCGGCATCCAGGAAGCCCACCACGCGGGACCGGCCTCTGGCCTCCTCGGGCGGCTTGCATCCGTCGGCGGAGGACGCTTCCGTCACCACGTCCACCTGGAAGCGGCTCTGCGGGGAGCCGCCGCTCTTCAGGGACGGTTTCTGTCCCGACATGGCCGCGAACCACGGGGAGAGTCACCGGGAGACTAACGGTTACCGAGAAACAAACACCTGCTCCGCGGGGAAGTCCGGACAGCAGCGCCGCAGCATTTAGTGCCAAGGAGACCCGACGAGGAAAGAGGTCACCAGACCTGAAGCATCTAGGACCAAGCAACGGGATGAAGAAGAGGCCACCGGGCAGGAGTCCAAATGAAACATTCAGGTACGTGAATTATACTCAAAACTCAATTTAGTCAGGACGCACGGCCAACCATCTGTGCGTAATGTGCGTAAAGGACACTGAGTCTCTGACTCTCATTCACTGTGCCCCCCCCCTCTTCCTCCCCTCCTCCCCTCCTCCCCCGACCCCTTCTTCTATGTGTCCATCTCTCCATCCATCCACGAGTTGGCGAGCGGGTCGTCCCCTCAGATGTTGACTCAAACGGTGTATTGTCATCTCTCCTCTCGCTCTCTCCCCCTTCCTCTGGACTCTCGAGACATCCCAGCATGCCGGCAACACTGCGGGAGTGGAGGAGGAGGAGGAGGAGGAGGAGGAGGAGGAGGAGGAGGAGGAGGAGGAGGAGGAGGAGGAGGAGGAGGAGGGAGAATACATGATGGATCGGTGTCCGTTACGCACCAAACTTTGGCACGCGTCCTGGCGCATCGAGAGAGGGAGAGACGCAGAGGGCCCTCGTTCAGATGGGAGAGAGACAGATCATTTACCTTGTAACGTTCAGATGACGTCAAGCTGAAAGGGCTCATACGTCCACCTACTGCGCATGCTCGGACTGACAAGAACCACAAAATACTTTTTCAAAAGGCTGCAGGAATTGCAACCGAGAGTACATAAAACCATAAGAAATATAAACATTAAACCACTTAACGTGCGTGTGTGTGTGTGTGTGTGTGTGTGTGTGTGTGTGTGTGTGTGTGCGTGTGTGTGTGTGTCAGAATGGTTGCATCATGAAACAAAGACATTTGTCATCACTGCTGGTGACGCACAGAGACACTCACACAGAGGCTCGCAGAGAGGCGAAGTGTGCGCGCGCGAGTGTGTGTGTGTGTGTGTGTGTGTGTGTGTGTGTGTGTGTGTGCGTGTGTGTGTGTCCAACATCGTTTGCAAAGGAAACAACAGTTGCTTTCTCTGACAAATTGCTTGATGCTGAAGCCAAACACTGAAGAATAAATACGAGTTGTTTGTAAGTTTGTTTTGGTTCAATTGTGAAATGAATACAACAACAAAAAAAGTTTTTCATGCAGATTGAACATTTGATTTAATGTTTTTGACCCCTAAAACGCCCCCCCACTTCGCTTAATAAACTTCTGGATGTTCCAGGTTTCACTGCTTCAATTGATCAAATGTCTGATGAACGATGGATATATAATGATTCTCACATACACACTCACACACATATAATAATGTTATCAATCACATGATAAAATGGGTGTATCATTGCACATCTCTGTAACAGTCAGCTCTGTGAAGACCTTTAGAGCCACCGTGAGATTTATAAATTCAGAGCGCCACCCGCTGGTCGAATGAAGAACGACCTGCAGGGATCTACTATCTAGTATCACAGATAGTACACGTCCATCCATCCATCTGCAAAGCGCTTATCCTGCACACAGGTCGCTGGAGTCTACACAGAGACACACAACCATTCACACTCCTACGGGCAATTTAGAGTCACCATCAACCTGATCCCCAGAGCAGGTCTCTGGACTGTGGGAGGAAGCCGGAGAACCCGGAGAGAACCCACGCAGACACAAGGAGAACATGCAGACTCCTCACAGAAAGGCCACTGGGCGGAATCGAACCCAGGACCTTCTTGCTGTGAGGCGACGGTGCTGACCAGGATCAGGAATCAGGAAACATTTATTGCCAAAATATGTCAGACATACAAGGAATTGGACTTGGCGGTTGGTGCCACCACCACGCCACCGTCCCACCGATGGTACACATGCTAACTAGAATATGTTCCTCCTCATACATTTAAACACTAAAGGAAAAGTACGTGTTAGACAAGTGTCTAACTGTAAGAACCCAATTCTCACACTGAGACATAAACTCAATCTGTTATTTTGCCCTAAATGTCATCCGGCAGTCCGAACCATGAACAGACACCTGTGAACTGTGACCAGAAAGCAGGTCAAAGATGTAGATGTTCCTCTGGCAGATGAAGGTGGTGTACTGATGGGGTTCTACCTTCTGGTGGTGCCTCCTTCAAGAGGTCACTTGACATCGTGGCCTTTAAAATAATACGTACCTCCTCATTCAGTACTGACGTAACACTGGTTAAAACCCTACCAGAGAGGAAGACACCTCACGGCTTGTTTTCTTTCCTATTTTAACTTCTCTCTCGCTGCGTCGATGTAGAGGTGTACGTAGGGGCGTGTCCCTGCGCGGTGACATCACAGCTGGGCGTGGCTACATGTGGAGGGGTGCACTCTTTAACGCAAGCGTGTCATTTTAAAGTGCTTTTGTGTAGATGCAGTAATAAGTGTCTGGTTTGTCCCGTGGTGTTTTCTCCCACAGTGAATACATGCTAACTGGGAGCGGCCCGTTGGACTGGTTCCCAGTGCGCTCAGGAGGCTTCGTCCAGCAGCCGCTGCAGGTTCTTCTGCACCTGAGAGGACAGAGGAGCGTGTTTTCAATCACTATTTGTTTATCCTGGTCCCCTATTATCTGTCATTTTATACACGTTATGCTAAGCTAAGCTAACTGACTCCAGATATGTACGACACACAGAGATTGGTCTGATGGAAACATATTAAAACGTCAAACCATTCCTTCAATGCCGTGTCATACATAAGTATTTGTAAGTAAGGTTTATATCATTAAAACATTAGCTGGCAGGTCGAGTGTTTCTGGGAAGAGTCTCGTCCTCTCTGCTGCTGTGGTTCGTCCTCGAGGAGGCAACTGTTACAGGGATGATTTCCTTGTTCTGTTCCTGTTCCTCACACATCAGGTGGAAGCATCTTTGGTTTTACTCTGGTGGAGATGAGTTTATGAAAGTAAAGCAGTCATCTGCTTTCTGATTAAGTGAAGTAATCCATTTCTGGGTTGAATATTGGATCCAGATTTAAATACATGGATACTTTCTTAATCACCCAGGGGAATATTATTGAAATGTATTATTTTATGAATAATATATAGATATATAATATAAATGTATTAATAATAAAGAGTTTTTACTGATTGAAAAGCCTTTTCTTTAACACATACTCCACAATTTCCCTTCTAGGGAATTGTTAGGCATTGCTATTGAAACAGACAAAGAGCATTGTGGGTATTTAGGGGGGGTGGGGGGTAGTTCAGTTTTCTTCTGGATCAAACCTCAGTCACTGACCTTCTCCAGCTTCATCAGGTTGATGGTCAGCAGTTCAGAGAAAAGCTCCGTGTTCACCTCGCTCCCCCACAGGAAGTCGCTTCTGGGGAGCAGAAGAACAACAAAGAAGGACACGGATCTATTTTTATTTGGTCACAAACCAACGGATGACGTAACCGCGACTACGTTAATCTTTAAGTATTTTTTACTTCTTTTCTTTTTTTGTTTCATTTTTACATTTATGTGCCAAATATAAATATATATATTTTTCTCTTTGCAGGAATCGTAATCGAAAACTACTTCTAAAGTTGTGATTGTATGATGATATTTCCTCCTGTTATTCCAAATATATTTCTGAATAGAGTAGTTTTAGCTCACTCCTGGGGGGGGGACTCGGTGATGGAGCCGAGCATCGTCAGCCGCTGCTCCAACGAGACGATCTTATAGGCCAAGTAACAGGAAGAGAGGACCAGGACACACACTCTGAGGACACACACACACACACACACACACACACACACACACACACACACACACACACACACACACACACACACACACTTCTTATTAGTGGATCAAGGTGGTCATGGAATAATGAATGAATATACAGCTGTACGAACGAGTGGATATTAATGAATCTATGCATCTTTAAATGTAAGAACTGAATGAATTAATGTATGAAGGAATGGAGGAATGAATTTATAAATGAATGACTGAATGAATGTATGACTGAAAGTATGAATGAATGACTTGCAGTGAACTCACAGTAACAAGTAGACAGACAGCAGAGTGTTGAGAGAAACTGCTTTCAGAGTTCTGCCGTCAATCACCAGCTCTGAGCCTGAAAACACAAGAACCCACTTTACTGATTACTCATTTAAAAAAGAACCAAACTAAGTTTAGCGTCATTGTTTCCTTTTGTCAGCTTATAAATAACGTTCTTTACTTCTTTCTACTATTTCTTTTTACTTTCTCTCTGGATGGACAAAAGCTTAATCTTGTGTTTGATATCAGCAAAAAATGAACTCAATCATCTAAAACAACAAACATTAAAATTAGAGCTGTCAACATCGATGCATTAATCTATGCGATTAATGCGGCCTAGATTAATGAAACAAAATCTTTTAACGTACTTAACGGTCGTTTGTCAGTGGACCGCGGAAAGGAAACGGACGCCAGCTGCAGTCAGTTACATCACGATGCAGAGAGCTTTTTGCATTGGAAAACCACTATGCTAAGCTAGCTGTTGGGCTACTTCCATCTCGACATCGAACGTTACCCTGCGCGGCACACAGTCTGCAGAGGACCAACATTGTGTCCCTAAAAGACGGTGGTTTGAGAACGTTCTGGCTAAATGTGGGGAGGTTGTTGGCTCCTCAAACACGGCCATTAAATGATGGAGAGTTGAGAGCAAAGTGCACGAGGACGACAGGAAGAGTCGCTAGTTCAACATGTTCCACCAGGTGGAAATCTGTCTCCTAGATGATCAAATGTGTGGAGTTTTGTGTTTAAAATAACATTAACAATTAAAGTGTCTAAAATACAACTTTCTAAAGTGATTACTCGTTACTTTTAAGATTTAGTCTTTAGAAGAAAAATGAACATTCATTATAAACAACATAGTAACAGCAACAACAACATTCATTAATCGCCAATAATGAATTTTGAAATGTGTGATTATTAGTTAATTTATTTTAATCTACTGACAGCCCTAATTAAAATAGTTTAATGTAACATTCAGAATGTCACCACGACTGTGACACCATGAACTATCGTCACTGTCCATTCACCTTTTCACAGTTTTAAATTGAGTTTGTTTGAGCCAGTGTTGCATATTTAAAATGGCTAAAGGTTCGTCATTAGTTTTAGGTGGAGGATCCAGACTTGATCGTACCAGTGTGCTGTTTGTCCTGCTGCTTGTTGTCAGAGCTCTGCGTCGGGGTCTGGTTCTGGTTCTGGTTCTGGTGCTGGTTCTTCACCCGTTGGTGTTCGGGCAGAGGATCGGGGAACTCTGCAGGGAGAAAGAGGAAGGTGAGCGGGGGCGTCGTGTCGGTGTTCTCCACCACGCAACGAGACGCCATCTTCTTCTTTCCTCTCCCTCCCCTCGTTGGTGAGGGTTGGATGGCGTCCCGTTGGATGGCGTCCAGGTGTCACGTTGCGTTCCTCCACTGATTGTAACCTTCTCTGCAGCTCCAATCGGGCGCGATGAATAATTGTTGGAATGCATTTAGTGCAGAATAAATGAAATCCTAAAGAGCTTCATAAACCCCATTTATAGACTTTTATGTGATGTCTTACCTGCTATGCTGCTTTATTTGATTAATATATTTTATTTTTAAGTTTGTTCTCAACATGTGAATGGCTGTTTAAATTTAATAAAGTCATCATTATGAACTAGAGGAGTAAGTACTTAACATAAAGATGAAGTTCAAACTTTAGTAAAAGGCTTTGGTCATATTTGTGGCGGCTCGTCATGTGACTGCTGGGTGGCGTCCGATTGGCCGGCGGCTGGTACCTGCTGCCTTGTCGTAGTCGGGGGTCTGTGAGTCCGAGCTGCTGCTCTCCTCCACGTCTCGCCTCCTCTGCCTCACCGCCACGTCCAGCTCGCAGAAATCAGTCGGGAAGCTCTGGTTCAAGAACCAACATATTAGAAATATAATATAGTGTATTACATATCTAATATATTACATATCTAATATTATATATATATATATACCCCATCAATAGTCGCTTTCATCAAAAACACCCACGAAATGAATTAGCTTGTCTACCTTTTGTCGTTCTGAACGCCCGACATATTTCTACATAAATGTGTCTGTAAGTCAAGCATATTGTTCCTATTTTATATCCACACTTCCCACGAGTCACCTCCTCATGCGAGCTGAACATCATGTGAAGGTTGGAAAACAAACAGCTGTTATTTGGAAGAACAAAAGCATGCAGCTTGTTTGTAAAGCTATAAATATGATGGGTTCTTCAGAGAACATCTCCCTCCTCAGGTTGTGTCAAGCGTGACGTCCCACCTACCAGAGCATAGTGAGGCGTCAGAGGTGACCTCTGAGGTGACCTTTGACCTCTGAAGCTGCTCGCAGCCGAGGACGGGACAGGGCTGCTGCAGGGACTCTTCTCCTGCACACGGGATATTCAATTGGAGAAAGCACATGATGTATGCACGGATCGCCCCGGTGCTGCACACACTGGCTTGCAACTTCGCTGCATTTAGGGAACTCAGCTTAACTCCCACGCCGTGCAAACGCTTCCGCACACACAGCCCCCGGAACTCGCGTTGTCTCGCGAGACAATCCCCCCACTTCAATAGGTCTCATATAACAACATTGACTTCTGCTGGTAACATTAGTGCATAACTGAAGAACTCATAATAACAGGGACACATTAACTCGGCTCATTACACTATATATATATATATATATGCACATACACGGTTCATGTGCAGCGTTTTCTTCTGCTTTGATAAAGACGTGAAAAATAATGAAGTATTTTTCTTCTCGTTTCTAGTTTCTGAGGGTAAAATAATCTTCTCCAATAGATTTATCGTCCTAAAGAAACACAGAAACATACAAAAAACGATTATAGAATTTGAAGAAAGTGTAATTATCTGCATGAACCACGTTAACGTACTATTCTGACCCAAACACAGACAAACGGAATTGTTGGTTCTTGACGGGTTGAACACCTTAAAGAAGAACAAAAACTTTAACTAATCATCTCGTGTCCCTGAGTTCATGTGTTTGATGAGACAGAAAAAGGTCAAAGAATTCAATCACAAACACCATGAAAGAAGTCAATTGTCCTTTCAGTGGACGTTCTCCTCGGTGAAGGTTGGTCCTACCTCCAGGTGAAGACAGCTGGACATCAAGAACTTGTAGGTGTTGTCTCTGGACATGAAGGACACAAAGACGTACTGCAACAAAAAAAAACACATTCTTTGATAACGAACCACGTCTGCGGCTTAAAGAAGGCGGGCGATGACATGAGGGGGGGGCTCACCCTGTCGTTAGCGGTGGCGACCACCAGGGCGTTGGGCAGCAGGATGGCGGTTTTGGTCTTCTTGACGTGCGTGACGGACACCACCGGGATGGCGATCTGAGACGGGCGAACACGGGGTGGGGGGACAGTGGGGGGTTGAGTCCCGAATCACCGTTTAGAATCATTCACGCTGTTTCAGATCATATACATAGAGAGGAGCCGGCCTACGGTACCTTTGTGTCCTTTCCAAACACCTTGGAGTGGAAACAGATCCAGTGGTCGGAGACAAACATCCGTCCCTGGTAGAGGATGTCTTTCTGCAGAGCACAGGTGTAACCTGACCGACAGGTAGAGAGCATCAGGCAACATGGAGAACATCCCTGCAGCCTGTGGTGAAACACTACTGCTACGACCCTCAGACGTCTCGGTACCGACCCGCTCCAGTAATTACACATCAGCAAAAGAGCAGGTGACAGATCCAGAAGTTGTCTCACAGAGTTACAGTGTTTTAGTGGGACAACTTAAGTCTCCTCAATCAGGCAAATCAGTCAAAGTGGAAAATTAGTACTAAAACAATCTCAGCTTCAATTGTCAAATGAGTTTTAATAAAGAACTCAACAAAATGACAGAGAAACGCACAATAATTTAAAAAACAATGCAAAAAACACCACAAAGAGACACAAAGCAACTAGAAGAGACACTAACCCCCCGTGTTGAACATATCAAATGTCCGGCTCTCCTCTCGTGCCCTATGCAGTATTCAAGGTGGATGTGGTCATTAGCGACTTACTCTGTCTGAGCTGTTCTTCTTTGCAGATCTCCTTGAATATTTTATGGTACTGGCAGTTGCTCTTTGAAAGCTGAAACGCACACAGAAAACACACAACGCAGAGCGATGGGTGCACAAGCTGCATATTGATTACATTGCAAAAGCTGCGGACGCCACCGAGACTTTTATGTGAAACTAACTTACTTATAAAATTAAATATAAATATAAAATAACCGTGAAAAAGAAGTTTAGCAGTTGAGTTCTTCTGAAGTGCTACATTTAATTTACACACGTCTCTGTCACTTACTTAAGATATTTATTTAATTGTTGACAATATGCAAGGCAGAAACCTTTGGTCCTGCAGAGTCAGAGCTTCACGTCCTGAACCTGCATTCTGGGTAGTGACCACCAGGTGATTGACAGGTTTCTACTAACCCATAAAGCAAGGGATGCTTTAGGGCGGGGTTTCACGCTGATTGACAGGTCTCTTCCGTTGTTAGAGCTGCATTCCAAATACGTTTGGACTCCCGTTGGTCGGATGCAGAAAAGTCAAGATGGCGACGGCAAAACCGGCGAACCTGAGGCTTCATAGCGAGCGGCGCCATGATGACCAAGTCCACTTCTTTTATAAAGTCTGTGCGACATGCTGCGCGTTTAATTCCCCCGACCGTTCAAGTTAGACTTGTTGAGCAACTGTCCTAATTTTCAAAATACCCCCCCATCAGAATGAATTCCATCAGAAACAAAGTAGCTCACTGAAGCGGTGATGTTCCAGGTGCAATAAAACACCCACCTGGCTGTAGTAAGACTTCTTCCTCTCTATCTTGGAGTCCGGGTCCGTCTGCACGCGAGTCAGCAGAGAGGGATCGAAGGTCTTTGATCTGCAGACGGAGAGGAACGACATCCTCATTACATCACAGCTGACATGGCATGGCTGTGAACTCTGATGTGTTCATGGAACCCTCCATCCGATCAGCTCCACACTGTTTGTGCTGCTGAGAGCCAGAGGAAGGTCAGTGTCGAGTGTGCTGCTGATCGGACGATCGGTTCCCCAGAAATGTGCGAGCTGCAGCATCGGAGGACGAGCATAAAAAACTGCACCAGTGTTGAAGTAAACAATTACAGAACAAATGATATAAGCTAAAGAATGAGATAAATATATAATGTCTTCATCCGCTGACGTCTTACCGGTCCATAACCACTTCTCATCATATGTACTGCCCAACTATTCATGGAGTCATGGTTGTGTCAATTTAAACCATAATGTATATTATATACCTTCAAATTCTTTAAGACCTGCATTCTCTGTAGTGACCAGCAGGGGGCGACTCCTCTGCTCCCATAGACGTCTATGAGGAAATGACTATACTTCTCTGTAGTGACCAGCAGGGGGCTACTCCTCTGCTCCCATAGACGTCTATGAGGAAATGACTCTACTTCTCTGTAGTGACCAGCAGGGGGCGACTCCTCTGCCCCATAGACGTCTATGAGGAAATGACTCTACTTCTCTGTAGTGACCAGCAGGGGGCGACTCCTCTGCTCCCATAGACGTCTATGAGGACATGACTCTACTTCTCTGTAGTGACCAGCAGGGGGCGACTCCTCTGCTCCCATAGACGCTCTATGAGGAAATGACTCTACTTCTTTGTAGTGACCAGCAGGGGCGACTCCTCTGCTCCCATAGACGTCTATGAGGAAATGACTCTACTTCTTGTAGTGACCAGCAGGGGGCGACTCCTCTGCTCCCATAGACGTCTATGAGGAAATGACTCTACTTCTCTGTAGTGACCAGCAGGGGGCGACTCCTCTGCTCCCATAGACGTCTATGAGGAAATGACTCTACTTCTCTGCAGTGACCAGCAGGGGGCGACTCCTCTGCTCCCATAGACGTCTATGAGGAAATGACTCTACTTCTCTGTAGTGACCAGCAGGGGCGACTCCTCTGCTCCCATAGACGCCTATGAGGAAATGACTCTACTTCTCTGTAGTGACCAGCAGGGGGCGACTCCTCTGCTCCCATAGACGTCTATGAGGAAATGACTCTACTTCTCTGTAGTGACCAGCAGGGGCGACTCCTCTGCTCCCATAGACGTCTATGAGGAAATGACTCTACTTCTCTGTAGTGACCAGCAGGGGCGACTCCTCTGCTCCCATAGACGTCTATGAGGAAATGACTCTACTTCTCTGTAGTGACCAGCAGGGGCGACTCCTCTGCTCCCATAGACGTCTATGAGGAAATGACTCTACTTCTTGTAGTGACCAGCAGGGGGCGACTCCTCTGCTCCCATAGACGTCTATGAGGAAATGACTCTACTTCTCTGTAGTGACCAGCAGGGGCGACTCCTCTGCTCCCATAGACGTCTATGAGGAAATGACTCTACTTCTCTGTAGTGACCAGCAGGGGGCGACTCCTCTGCTCCCATAGACGTCTATGAGGAAATGACTCTACTTCTCTGTAGTGACCAGCAGGGGGCGACTCCTCTGCTCCCATAGACGTCTATGAGGAAATGACTCTACTTCTCTGTAGTGACCAGCAGGGGCGACTCCTCTGCTCCCATAGACGTCTATGAGGAAATGACTCTACTTCTCTGTAGTGACCAGCAGGGGCGACTCCTCTGCTCCCATAGACGTCTATGAGGAAATGACTCTACTTCTCTGTAGTGACCAGCAGGGGGCGACTCCTCTGCTCCCATAGACGTCTATGAGGAAATGACTCTACTTCTCTGTAGTGACCAGCAGGGGGCGACTCCTCTGCTCCCATAGACGTCTATGAGGAAATGACTCTACTTCTCTGTAGTGACCAGCAGGGGGCGACTCCTCTGCTCCCATAGACGTCTATGAGGAAATGACTCTACTTCTCTGTAGTGACCAGCAGGGGGCGACTCCTCTGCTCCCATAGACGTCTATGAGGAAATGACTCTACTTCTCTCTTGATTTATTCCCTCACTAAACATTGTAAACATGAGTTTATGGTCTCAGTCTCTCGTTTCAAGTCTTCTTTAACACAGCGTGATGTTCATTTAGTGAATGATGCATATTTTATTCATATAAGTAGAATTGTGCGATGGAAGTAGCATGAAATGACAACGCTCAAGTGAAGGCGTTGGGCCGACCCACCTGACCAAGGCCGGTTTTCTTCCACCGGGCGGCTCGCGTCGCTCCAGCTCGACGGCGTCCGGTGGATCTCGGGCCGTCCTCTCGCTTCTGGGACGCTCCTCCGCGTTTTCCGCATCGGAACTTCCAACGGCAACAAAAGGACATTCAGGAAACAGGGAAAGGACCCAGGACAATTAAATGAGCAAAAACACAGAATAAATACAGGTTTTATATTTGAGGTTTAATCTGATTATTACTCGTTCACACGTGTTTCAGAGAGACTCGTCACTTTAACTTCTCCTCCTTAAATTCAGATATACTCAGTATTCCTAAATACTCTAATACTTAGTCTTCATTTGCAATTTCTGGTAGAACTTTATAAAAGAATCAAGTTATTTAGGAAGATGTGGCATATAAACACAAAGTGAAATGACCTCAAACGTGTTGAGCGACTTCTTCTCGTATCGGTCACATGACTGTAGACAGAAAGATGGATATTATCTTATAATATAAGTACCTGATGCCAACATGCAAACACCTCAAATAGAAACAGTACCAATGCAACAACAAGTACTTGGACTCATCTACTACCGGATGCCAGCATGCAAACACTGTACTACTGCAAGTAGTAGTACTACTACAAATACTACTAGTACCAGAGTCTCCGGTTTGGGGCATCGCTCATCTCTGACCCTGTGGGGGGGGACAGACTCACAGGTCTTCTCTGTCCCCTGATCACTTCCTGCCGTCCGCCTGCTGGTCCACACACTGCTCTGTCATCGTCACGGCGACCGCTTTATAACACACGCACACACGCACGCACACACACACACACACACACGCACACATGCACACACGCACACATGCACACATGCACACACACACACATGCACACATGCACACATGCACACATGCACACATGCACACATGCAGGCCGACCTCACAGTCTGCCCCCGCGCAGGCGATTCCTCTGCTCCCTCACCTGGCCCTGTGGGCGTGTCATTGGGCCTCACGTGTCACAGCCAATCAGACGGCACGACCGTGTGTATGTGTGTGTGTGTGTGTGAGTGTGTGTGTGTGTGTGAGTGTGTGTGTGTGTGTGTGTGTGTGAGTGTGTGTGAGTATTCCAACCTTTGATCGGTGACTTTTCACTCGGCTTTGTTTGGAGAGAAAGGTTTATTTTTCTTCCATCGTATTTATCTTTAAAAGTCTTATTTTATTTTTTTGATCCACATATTTTGCTGTCGGAGATTTCCCATCAGCCTCTCTGGCTCAGTTTACTCTTTTTCTTTTCTCCTCCCTTTTATTTTCTTTCATCTGTCAGAGTTGTTTGTACAATATCATTTATTACTTGAAGCCTTTGAGGGGAGGGGGGCGGAGCCAAAGAAAACACCTGACGCAGCACCTGATGACATTTACAGACTTTAAGCAGGAACTTATTATTTAATTATATTAATTTCATCAAGTACATCAAGTTTCATTTGTCTGAATAAAATGGTTTTATTCGTTCACTGACCGGCAGGTCTACCCCTTAAAAGAACAGTGCAAAGTCTCGGAGAAATTGGTCAAAAAGCGGTTAGCCTCTTAGCTTAGCACAACGAGGCCTTTCAGGTCAGGTGTCACCCAGTAATCGGAGGGATCAGAGTCTCCTGCACGAGGTGGAGAGTAAACACGGACCTTTGAAACTCAAACACAATCTGTGGGTCTGTTCTCCCTTTCAACAAACATCTGTCCTTGTAGGTTGTGAATAGAAACACAACAACACGTCCCCGATTTTAATCATATTATTATATGAGACAAAGTTACAAATTCATTAGATGTTTGTGTTGCAGAAGGAGACGTTCTCTCCTCCACTGAAGAGACTCATTGCTTGTGGGTTTAGTGGCCATTAGGTGTTATTAATAAACAGAGGTATTAGACGCAGACTTTACTCCGGGTGGGGCAGACCTGCCAGAGTGGAGTAAAGTCTGGGTCCTCAGGGAGCCGAGTGATGTCTGATAAACAGCCTCTGGATCCAGGGGCATCCAACCTTTCACCAGGGAACCAAAAGTCCTGCTCTTTTAGAATGTTGGAGTTTTCATGGAGCGCTCTCCTCTTGTTAGGTGACATTAGAAGTAAAGTCATGGTCGTTTTCATCTGCTTTGGGACCATCACAGTCCAACTCAGGACACCAAACTCATGTTTCCAGATGTAATACTCAGGACCAATCAGACAGCGAGGACACCAGCTCCCTGAAGACTCCGTTTGGGGAGTTCCTCCTTTTTTTTTAAATGGTTTTCTTACCGGTGAGAAGGTCTGGACCTGGTGCTCCTCTTTTTGAACTGGAGGATGTCGTCCACGCCGTAGTTTTCCATCCCAGCGACCAGAATCACTAACTCACTTTCCCACAGCGCCACTGAGCCCTCAGCATGCTGCCGAACAGGTCCCGCCCCCTCCAGTCCACTGACGGACATATGGCTGTTTGCTCATTTGTCTCATTCCGCCTGCTCCACTGGACCCTCGCCCTCCTCCTGTGGCCCCAAACCTGTTACCAGGATCAGTGTAGTCCTGATCCTCTATGTGAACCAGGGTCAATGTAGTCCTGATCCTCTATGTGAACCAGGCTCAGTGTAGTCCTGATCCTCTATGTGAACCAGACTCAGTGTAATCCTGATCCTCTATGTGAACCAGACTTTTTACTTCTCCTCCTTACATTTTAAAAACAGCCTCGTTACTTCCGGCTTGTCGTAGTTCAACAACACAAAGACAAAACACTAGATAAATGTCGCTATGTGGAGAGTGAATTTGTGTTTGGATGAGAAGTATAAACATTTAGCATCCAGACACCCGATTGGTTTCCTCCGCGATGCGCCGGCAGATCGGAGCGACACCGGGTGGGAAAACTGGTCTTTAGAAAGTTGGTATTTAGCGACATGGACCCTCCTCTTCCTCCTCTTCCTCACGCAGAGTCCATGTGACGTTAAATGAATGTCTTCATGACCGTGGGTTTGTCCTACATGTTTTATTGAGAGTCTGGCACAACACAGCGACTTGCAAGCAGCGTATTAAATAAAGTGATGTGTGTCTTAATGCGGCTTTGGAAATGAACACAAAGGGATTCTGTATTTGCTCATGAAGCCTGAACATTCTGGTTATTTGGCCGATGTTTTGATAACCGACCGCTGCCAGTTCAGTGTTTCCATCATTATAAACAGGGGTGCCCCCCCCATGACCTATTGAACCTGGGGGAGACACTGCAGTCTACCTCATCAATGCGAACAACGTGACTCGTGTCACTGGAAAATGGGTTGTGGTTTTATCTGTTTAAGTCAGATACATTTGTTGTTGTTGTTGTTGTTTCCACCGTCCCAACAGCAGGTCACGTGATCTGCAGGCACCTTCTGATCACATTGTAACGGACTGACGTGTTGTGTGAGCGACGTTACGCATTAAGAGTTTGTCCTTAATGGAATTTCTTACATTACTTTTATACTTTAAGTACTTTTGAAACCAGTACTTTTATACTTTTACTTAAGTAAAAAGCTTGAGTTGGTACTTCGACTTCTACAGGAGTCTTTTTAAACCCTAGTATCTGTACTTCTACTTGAGTGATGAATGAATACTTTTGACGCCTCTGGTGGTGAGCGGGAGCGTTAAGCTCACGCGGCACTGGGCTCTTTTGAGGGAACACGCTGGAGGGTTCTACGCGCGCTTGGAGGTAGAAGACCAGGAAAGAGATGTTCCTGTTACTCGCCACTTCTTACCCTGTTAACCGAGAAACTAACCATTCCTCTAGAAACTAACACGCGACTGGATATCTGGTATTGTGCTACAGACGCAAGATTCTTTTTGCTGCTGCCATCTTCATTTAGAGTTAACCAGTAAAATTCTTGTATCTACACGTCAGACCACGCTGAGAGGTGGAGGTGTGTGAAGCCCGATAGTCATTTCAAATGTGGATTCAATATCTCACTGGAAACAATTCTATAAAAGTGAAACATTAATTTCACTGTAGAATGACCGCCATCTGTTACTGTGAACAAATGCTGAATTCAATGTATTGGAGCAGTTCAGTATTTAGAATAAATCCACAATTCGGTTATTTTGCTCCAAAATAATCCCTGTTTCTCCACAGATGAACCATTTGGATGTGAACGTGTCAGGTGTGGGCTTATAGAGGAGATGGAGGTGACACTGGCACACTTTACTTCATGTGTTATAAACACACACAATATCACACCAGCAGCTACACGCCACCAACTATCACGCAAAGTCACCACACATCTGGTTGTGACTCCGTATTTAGAGGCAGGTGGAGGAGCTCAGTGGGCTTCTGATCCAGAGTTTGCCGGTTGAGCAACAGACTCCGAGATGTCCGACCTCCAAAGAAGGCACCGAGCTTCATCCTTACTTGTGAAAGCAGAATCACTGTCACATGCACGAACAAATGGCAGCACAATTAGTTCCAACCATTAATGTTGTCATAAGGGAAAGTCCACACTTTTCAACAAAAAATATTAATAATAATACAAAACATACAAAAGAAAAAGAAAATCATAGTGAGCTTGAGCGTAGCAGCTTGTTTCGACAGTTCTGGTGTTTTTTCCTCCTTTGGGCGTCGCTGAAGGAATTACAGTTTGTGTTCTACATTCAGCCACAATTCACCGTACTTAAGCAGGCTTCTTTACTGGATGTTCTTACCCACAATCCTTTGCACAGCAGATTTATGAGCCAGAGGGTTCAAGCTGCTATGTGATGAAGTCATATGAAGCCCCAGTTGAATCCTGCATGTAACAATATGTACTTTGTGAGGAACCGGCAGTTGGTCATAAAGGTAAATGATTTAACACTTCACACTGATACGTGGGTGAGTTGTTCCGCCCCAACAGGTTCAACCTGCTCATCAGTGGAGTGAAGAATAAAAACACTCTCAGCTCAGACTCTGTTGTCTTAGTGAATGTTTTTATTCAATATAAACTCTCCACAACATTTGTCACAAAGGTTTCTGCTTCATCACGTGTTCCCTACTAGTCTACATGTAGAAGAAGACCAGGAGACAAAGAGGGACGTGCACGGGTCCTCTGAACCATCTGGTCCAAACTACAGCATCCAGTCTGTTGTCATAGCAACTCTTTACAAGGTGGAAGGATCGTTCCACTGATGCTGGTTTTTATCCTGAAATACTCTTGTTTGAGCAGTGAGGAGGATTCTGTTCATGAGGACCTTTGACCCTGTGAACGCAGCTCAGACTGAGACTCAGTCAACCAGTCAGACTTTGGACTTTGATGGTGACGTGAGGACACACCCTCTCTGATTAAAGATAAGAAGCTCTAACAAGCTGCGTCACTTCACTCCGTCTGATGGAAGCTGAAGTGAAGCACGGAGCTCCTTTTCTACACGGACCTGCTGAGGACAGAAGAGAGCTGCTCACTGAGGAACTTCATGTCTACAAGTTCAGTAAGTGGAGCTGTGATTGGTTGAATGACATCGTTGATGGTTGTGAACGTGTGATTGTTTAAAGCTGGAAAACAAGATGGCGCCTGTGTGAGCAGGCAGAGAGAAGCTGCTGTTAGTCTGAATGATGACGCTGATGAAGAAGAGGAGCTCAGTCTGATCTGGGGTCTGTGGGGACTGTTACTGATGAGGAGGGGAAGGTAGCAGACGGAGGGGCACTAGGACCCAGCAGGGACCACAGAGCTCACCTGGGCCTTTGTTCCTGAAACACACCTGAGAGACGCTCTGTTTGTCTCACCTGCTGATTCAGTCCTTTAAGTCCACAAAGCTTCATGTTCATTTCTTCATCTGCTTTAAACACATTTAGTCACTTTTTAGAGTGTGTGAATGTGTTTGTGTTTTCTTTAGTGTTCAGTTTTTCTCTCATTGATCACCTGGTTGTAGTCGACCAGCTGCTACAACTCAGTTGAGGAGAAAAACAGCTTGTAGATTTGTCACTGTATGTGCAATAAGATGTGATTGAGCAATTTATTCCACTTGTTGGAAAGCGTAACAGAACCGTGGATAACAAGCAGGAAGTCCAAAGTCCACGGAAGAGAACAAAGTTTTTCACATTTTTTTTGTATTTGAGGTCTTATATTTTTCAGTTGTAGTTTTTATATTTTCAGATTCAAATCTTGTTTTTTCACTTGGCCCTGATATGGCATAGGAGGCATGTCCTTAGGTGTGAGGGGCGTGTCGTCATGGGTGACAGATTAACAATTCAAAAACTCCAGGAAAGAAGCTGAATTAGTGATGTTCATTAATAAAACGTGAATTATTGTACAAAGAGAGCGTGAGAGGAGCTCGGTGTGTCCTAAGAAGTCCCCCGGCAGTCTAAGCCTACAGCAGTTTAACTAAGGGCTGGTCCGGGCTTACCTGAGCCAGCCCTAACTATATGCAGACTCAAAGAGGAAAGTTTTAAGCTTTATCTTAAAAAGAGCTGACCGAATCTGCCCCCCGGACTGAGAGTGTAAGCTGGTTCCACAAAAGAGGAGCTTGATAACTGAAGGCTCTGGCCCCCAGCCTACTTTTTAAAACTCTTAAGAGCAACAAGTAACCAGCATCTATGGAGCGCAGCTGCCTTGTAGGGCAATACGGTGTTACAAGCTCTTTAAGATACAACGGTGCCTCACCAGCAAGTGCCTTGTAGGTGAGGAGAAGTACCTTAAAATCTATTCTTGATTTAACAGGGAGCCAGTGCAGAGAAGTTAATACAGGAGTGATATGATCCCTTTTCTTAATTATTGTTAATACACATGCTGCAGCATTCTGAATCAACTGGAGAGATTTACAAGAGCAGCCAGATAACAAAGAATTGCAGTAATCCAGTCTAGAAGTAACAAACGCATGAACTCATTTTTCTGCATCACTTTGAGACAGGAAGTTCCTGATTTTTTATATATTACGCAGATGAAAAAGGCACTCCTTGAAGTCTTCTTTATATGAGAGTTGAAGGTCATAGTGGTCAAAGAGAACTCCCAGATTCCTGACGGTGCTGCTGGGTACCAGAGCAATTCCATCCATAAAAAGTGTATCATGTGACAGCTGACGAAGGCGCTCTGGGCCTAACAAGCTGTTCGGTCTGGTCTGGTTTTGATCGACAGATACTCAAGTGAAGATTGAAAAAATATATTTTATTCCGGATATATATATTTTATTCAAAAAAAATATAGAGCTGAGTCAAAACTATATTCATCCCAAAAATATTTTTTGTCCACTTATTTTTATTGTGAATACTGTATCGTATTTTTCAATGTTCAATAACAAAACTTAAACTCTCAGGTTCACATTTGTTTTTCAAATGAACAAAACTTTTGACCTGGATTTGGCTCCATACTAAGCTAGCGGAAGCTAGCTAAGAAGTATTACATTTGATAAACTGCGATAAACCACACTAACCGCTAAGCCAGCGGGGACATCACCAACGGCCACGCGCGCCGATTAGTAGGAGTACTCACATACTAACACTCACTGCTGAACGAGGAATCACTTAGCTGTCACCGCCGAGTGGGATTTTGATCCATAACATCCCTGACGCAGATATTTATGGTGTGCTAGCAGTCAATTGGCAATAGATTTGACTATTATGACAAGCTCCTCTCAGATGATGCCACGCACCCTATATTTGAAACTTGAAATAATACGATTTGAGTGTGAAAATATCAAATTAACTGAAAAATATAAGAACCCAAACATCCAAATATATATATATGAAGAAGTGAAGAATGATAATAAATATTTTATTAAAAACCGTTCAAGCACTGAATCAAAAGGATATTTTCTGCCCCAAAACTCTTCGTTAACTTATTTTCATTTTGAATACATTGTTGTATTTTCAATGTTCAAGACCAAAACTTTTAGGTTCAATTCTCTTTTTTTAACAGATCAAAGCTGTGAACCTCCTTCACACTTCCAACTTGTGTCCACCAAGAGGACGCCGACTTCATCAGAGGTGCTTAGAAAGACGGAGAAGAATTCTATTTGATTGTGTATCCAAACTAATTAACTCCATCTTTAAAACACGCTGCGGTTTGTTTTTTAAATGCAGAGCTGTAAATGTTCTCTATGGTTGATATTTGGGGGTCTTTAAAAAGGACAGATGGAGAAAGTCAAGAAGGAAATCTTCAAAATTTTAAAGCAGCTCAAGGAGGAGGACTTTAAAGAGTTCAAGTGGTACCTGGAGAATGATTCAAGCCCAGAAGACCCCCGATCAATCCCACCCTGTGACCTGCAGAACGCAGACAGGATGAACACAGTGGACCTGATGGTGCGGTGCTACGACACAGACTCTGTTCAGGTGGCCGTGAAGGTTTTGGAAGAAATGCAAATGAACGATCTGGCTGAAAAATTATCCAAAACGAACTCTACGGGTAAGTTGTTAATAAGAGGAAGAAAGACAGCAGATGTGTATGATAAAGATACAACAGAGGTAAAGATGAGGAATGTGATTCATAAATCCTCCTCAGGAGGAGGGATCAAAAACCAAACTATAATTGAGTCTCGTAATTGGCGTTAACTCAACATGAGGTACTGTTCGACATTAAGAGTGTAGGTTTGAATTAGAGCACAGACTGTATATAGCCGCTATTATCCAACTACAAATGCACAAAGTAATCACAGAAAACATCTTGTTTCAGGCAAACCGAATCCCGTGGGAGGAGATGGAGGTCAGGGTGAGAGACTTTTTTCTACAATTGTGTAACGGTTGCATACTTCAGTTATTTCCATGGTCAAAGTTCTCACAGTCAGTATTCTGGGAAGCTTCAGATAGGCGTGCAGATAAATACAACCAAAAGCTTAATACAAGGGAAATATTACACCGTTAAAGACATTGTACCATTAAAGTAAAGCACTGTCTGGTTCAATCTCTTTTTTGTTGTTTTTCAGAGATTATCGCCAACTGTCAACGTGAACTCAGATCCAACCTGAAGAAGAGGTTTCGGGTGTGTGTTTGAGGGGATCGCTAAAGCAGGAAACCGAACCCTTCTGAATGAGATCTACACAGAGCTCTACATCACAGAGGGAGGGACTGCAGAGGTCAATCAAGAACATGAGGTCAGACAGATTGAAACAGCATCCAGGAAACCAGCCAGACCAGAAACAACCATCAGACAAGAAGACCTCCTCAAAGCCTCAGCTGGAGGAGAGGAACCAATCAGAACAGTGATGACTAAGGGAGTGGCTGGCATTGGGAAAACAGTCTTAACACAGAAGTTCACTCTGGACTGGGCTGAAGACAAAGACCACCAGGACATACAGTTCACATTTCCATTCACCTTCAAAGAGCTGAATGTGCTGAGAGAGAAGAAGTACAGCTTGGTGGGACTTGTTCATCACTTCTTCAGTGAAACCAAAGCAGCAGGAATCTGCAGGTTTGAAAAGTTCGAGGTTGTGTTCATCTTTGACGGTCTGGATGAGTGTAGACTTCCCCTGGACTTCCTCAACAATGAGATCCTGACTGATGTCACAGAGATCTCCTCAGTGGATGTTCTCCTCACAAACCTCATCAGTGGGAAGCTGCTTCCCTCTGCTCGCCTCTGGATAACCACACGACCTGCAGCAGCCAATCAGATCCCTCCTGAGTGTGTTGACGTGGTGACAGAGGTCAGAGGTTTCACTGACCCCCAGAAGGAGAAGTACTTCAGGAAGAGGTTCAGAGATAAGAAGCAGGCCAACAGGATCATCTCTCACATCAAGACCTCACGAAGCCTCCACATCATGTGCCACATCCCAGTCTTCTGCTGGATCACTGCTACAGTTCTGGAGGAGGTGTTGAATACCGGAGATGGAGGAGAGCTGCCCAAGACCCTGACTGAGATGTACATCCACTTCCTGGTGGTTCAATCCAAAGTGAAGAAGGTCAAGTACGACGGAGGAGCTGAGACGGATCCACACTGGAGTCAAGAGAGCAGGAAGATGATCGAGTCTCTGGGAAAACTGGCCTTTGATCAGCTGCAGAAAGGCAACCTGATCTTCTATGAATCCGACCTGACAGAGTGTGGCATCGATATCACAGAAGCCTCAGTGTACTCAGGAGTGTTCACTCAGATCTTTAGAGAGGAGAGAGGACTGTACCAGGACAAGGTGTTCTGCTTCATCCATCTGAGTGTTCAGGAGTTTCTGGCTGCTCTTCATGTCTATCTGACCATCAGCTCTGGTGTCGATCTGCTGTCAGAAGAACAAACAACCTCTCTGTTGTCTAAACACTTTGAACCCAATCCTGAACCAATGCGTCTCTACCAGAGTGCTGTGGACAAGGCCTTACAGAGTCCTAACGGACACCTGGACTTGGTCCTCCGCTTCCTCCTGGGTCTTTCACTGGAGACCAATCAGACTCTCCTACGAGGTCTGCTGACACAGACAGGAAGTCGCTCACAGACCAATAAGAGAACAGTCCAGTACATCAAGGAGAAGATCAGTGAGAATGTTTCTCCAGAGAAAAGCATCAATCTGTTCCACTGTCTGAATGAACTGAATGATGGCTCTCTAGTGCAGGAGATCCAATGGACCATTAGATCAGGACGTCTCTCCACAGATAAACTGTCTCCTGCTCAGTGGTCAGCTCTGGTCTTCATTTTACTGTCATCAGAAGAAGATCTGGAGGTGTTTGACCTGAAGAAATACTCTGCTTCAGAGGAGGCTCTTCTGAGGCTGCTGCCAGTGGTCAAAGCCTCCAACAAAGCTCTGTAAGTATAGAGAGTGTTAGATTCATACATCATGACTTAAAGATGCGGCCATCTTTTCTACTTATTGTTCATAGTTTCTTCATTGTTTTCTCTTCAGACTTAGTCTCTGTAACCTCTCAAAGAGAAGCTGTGAAGCTCTGTCCTCAGTTCTCAGCTCCCAGTCCTCCAGTCTGAGAGAGCTGGATCTCAGTAACAACAACCTGCAGGATTCAGGAGTGAAGCTGCTGTCTTCTGGGCTGGAGAGTCCACACTGTGACCTCGAGACTCTCAGGTCAGATTACATTAGTTGGTCTTAGATGATTTAAATGTGTCTCTAAACTATCAGCTCCTTGCAGTGTAAAAATGATCTCTCTTTCTCAGTCTATGCATCTTTTCATCAAGATTTCAGAATTCATGAACATATTTTTCACCAGGAAATAAACCAGAACTATGGAAACATAGGAACTAATCTCAGAGACAACTTGTGACTAAGCACCCTTTTGCGAATCTATGTTTGAGTTTCCATGACATCACAAGAACCTTGTAGACAAGAGAAACTTATTACACAGTAGTTAAAAATACAGTCTGAAACACAATGTTCTTTCAGAACAAAACATGACAGGTTCATCCTGTTGTTCCTCTTATTTAGGCTTTGTGTTATGTTTGATATAATTAATTAATGAAAAGGAGAAAATCAGAGGTGGGAAAGAGACTTTAATGTGTGTCTCTACAGTGACAATCTGCTGACAGTTTGAAGGTAAAAAAACATGAAATCCAAATATGAAGTTTAATTTCTCATTTACACCGTTCTCTTTATCTTTCTTTAAAATGAGTCAGATAGAGAATAGAGAAGCCTAACTGTATTTAACTAGTAACTAATAAACATTAAATATCTCTGCCTCATCTTGATATTGATACTACAGTACTTCCTGTAAACATTACAATTAACTGATGATTTTCTCTTGTTTTAATTGTAAAAACAATCATTTTTTTTGGTAAATGTTATTTGCTCTTACTGATTTTCTTTTAGTTCATACTCATCAAAAAGGATTTAATTTTGACACCATCTTTCTTCTTGTTAATTGTGGTCTCTTCAGACTGAGTGACTGTAACCTCTCAGAGAGAAGCTGTGAAGCCCTGTCCTCAGTCCTCAGCTCCCAGTCCTCTAGTCTGAGAGAGCTGGATCTGAGTAACAATAACCTGCAGGATTCAGGAGTGAAGCTGCTGTCTGCTGGACTGCAGAGTCCACACTGTGTCCTGGAGACGCTCAGGTCAGGATTCAATTAATGTGCACTTAGGGTCTTTATTTACATCAATCATGTACTTTTTTGACATTCAGAAGATCATTTCTGCTTGCATGATTTAAATCAAATATGTATTTTCCAAATATTGGAGATATATTTATCATTAATGTTTTCAGATTGTTGATGCACATTAGTGGGTGTTTGGTTGTGACTGGAAAACCAGTCAGTAACCATGTTAATGGTACTGTTAACGACAGTATCTCAGTCCTGCAGTGACCTTCCAGCCCTCAACGCTCCCTCAGATCATTTGACACGCGTGTTGTTTTGTGCATTTAAAGGCTGTCAGGCTGTCTGATCACAGAGAAAGGCTGTGCTTCTCTGGCCTCAGCTCTGAGCACCAATCCCTCCCATCTGAGAGAGCTGGACCTGAGCTACAATCATCCAGGAGACTCAGGAGTGAAGCTGCTGTCTGCTGGACTGGAGGATCCACACTGGAGACTAGAGACTCTCAGGTATGAAGAGGCTGCAGCCACACACAATCTGTAGAGAAGGTAGAGCTGTAAACGTTTTCTTTGTCACAGTTTAATATAATCCTGACACACCAAGGTGACCTCAAACTACCAGGACCTCAAACTGCTTGTGTCCCACATCAGACCATCAATACAGACAGAAGTAGTGAGGAACAGTATCCAGACGTCACAGACGCTCAGTGAAGAACTAACAGCTGACTGTGGACTTGGTGCATGTGTTGTTTGGGCCAACGCATCAAAATAGTAAACGTTCCACACATGTGCGGCGCACACGGTCAAAATAAAGACATTTTGAATCAGGATGACATATCACTATTTCTACTCTCTCGCTCATATCATTCATTCAGCTCAATCATAACACACTGTTTGCGGTTCTGACGTTTGTGTAAATCACAGAACAAATAAAGAGCAGAAATAGTGGTAATGTTACATCCAGGACCTGGTCCAACCCGACATCCCGACCCGCACTCTCCGCTCTGCATCTGATAAACAGCTTGTTCCTCCTCACTGAGAGCAAAACACTCGACTAGATCACGACTCTTTGCTGTCCTGCTCCTAAATGGTGGAAGGAGGTCTCTGAAGACATCAGGACCACAGAGAGCCTTCACATCTTCCGACTAAAGAGACACCTCTTCAGACTAACTCCACTAAAAACACTAACTGTAGCACTTAAATTGTACTTGTAACGCCACTTATAGCAACTATCTAACTATAGCAACTTGTAAATTGGCTTATTTGAGGAAATTGCACTCTTGTTCTTCTGAGTTTGTATCCCTATGGTTGAATGCTCTTATTGGAAGTCGCTTTGGATAAAAGCATCAGCTAAATGACATGTAATGTAATTGTATTTACAGAGACATGTAACAGATAAGCCATGCCTCCTTTCAGGAGTGAATGAAGCGAAATAACTACAACTAGTCGGGCGAGTAAACTCGCACATATAAAGAGTGTCACAGTGTGCTCGGACAGGACCCAGACCAAATTAGTGGGGTGAAACAAAAGAGTTTATTCCGTGAATCCAACAACAACAAAAATACCAGTAGTCCGTGACGTTTTGGTTCCTGGGGTGGGAGCTTGACTTGGTGAAATCCGGCAGGGTAAAATGACAGTCGTCTTTGGTATAATCCTGGCATCTCACAATCCGGCAGGGGCCGGATTGTCCGGGCTGCTCCTAAATACCCCCCTGATAGGTAACGGGAGGCAGGTGAGTGATTTGGTGCAGCTGTGTGTCCTCAAAGTCTACGCCCCGTTGTCATGGCCACCTGAAAAACACAGACAGGGACAAGACGGCAACAAAACACACCCATGACCTGGGGGCATTGCACAAAAGTAAAATAAAGAAATCCTGGATAAGTGAAAAGGCGCCGCTTGACTTAGTGGGATCGGCTCGTTGCGGCTCAATCGGTTGCACGTTTGCCGAGCCAGGATGAGAAGGAGGAGCTTAGTCAATCCAGGTGTACATAGCTGGGATAAATGAATGGGACTTTATATATCGCCCTCATCACGTTTACAATTGTCCACTCCTTACTGCACACAGCAGTTTCGCCCACCAGCGGACACGTCCCCCCCCACGTCGGTCGGTCCGCCTGCATCGACTACTACCCCCCCTTCCCCTTTATTTCGACGTGTTTATTATCCGACGGATCTTCTTGACCGGTCTGCAAAATATTGTCTGACATGAAAACGGTCCATGAGGCAAAAAATGTGGCGACCACTGAGTTTAAAATCAAACTGCTGACAGCAATAGTGAGTGCCTGCCACCGACCATTGGCACCTGGCGTTCTGACAAAGGAACCTGTCACCGACCACTTTTTGCACTCGGCCCTACTGGCATTTGAATGAAAACTAGAAAATGCATTTCCTGCTGAAAATGCGTTGGAATGCTAAAAGCTGAAATGAACTTCAGAAAATACAGAAGTTGAAGGGAATTTTAATACATTTGCTGAAATTACAGATATTAGAAAAGCTGAAATTAATTTGAAATTGCTGAAAATACAGAAACAAGAGAAGCTGAAAGGAATTTCAATAGATTTGCTGAAAAAGCAGAAATGAAAACAGCTGAAATTAATTTGAAAAATTGCAAAAAAATTCAGAAATGAATATTAAAACATTGCTGTTAATACAGGCATAAGAAAAGCTGAAATTATTTTAAAGAATTTTGATTATCATCACATTTTTGAGGCAAAAATACTTTTTTGCTTTTACTAATGCTTTTGACCTCAGGTGATCTTTATGACTTAATGTAACTGACAATGATGAGTCGGATGTTAAGGATTCTCTCATTTCCCGCTCAACCATTGAATGAAAGATTCTTATTGGACAAGAGTAGACAGTATGTGATTGGCTGAGAAACCCACCCCACGTGCGTAGGGGTCTGATACAGACACGCATGTTTCTGCGTCTTTACGCATCGTTGTGTCGACGCACTTGTTTCAATTCATGGTACTAAAAGTCTTGCGTGTGTTGCAGAGCAATTCACCTCCAGAACAAGGTGGAGTAACGTTTTTTGTTGAAGACGCCCTAGAGAGTCACGTCTTTGTGTGTGGAAGTCGTTGGTTGGTTTATTTATTTTTAGACGGCGCAGCTGCTAGTTTCCCGGGCTGATCACAGATTGGAGAGAGTAAACGGATTTTACCAAGAACCAAGTAGAAATATCCAAGAGGAAATAAAACAATACCATCTCAGAGATTAAAACTACCCAAAATAGTATTAGTAGTAGCAGTGTTATCAGCTGTAATACAGTAGTATTTGTAGTAACATTAGAAGTAATTGTAGTATTAATACCAGTAGAATAACTAGTAGTACTTTTTTCTAGTAGTGTCAGTTGCAGAGTCACTACTAGAAGAAGTTGTATTTTAGTACTACTACTAGGAGTCATTTTAATAGCAGTAGAAATACTAGTAGTAGTAGTGATAGTAATACTATCATTTGTAGTAGTACTACTAATTGTAGTAGTAAAATTAGTAGTTGTTGATGTAATAATAGCAGTAGAAATACCAGTAGTTTTATGTCTGCATGAGTCAGTGCCACAAAGGCAATCGAAGACAGCCTAGCTAGCTGTCTAAAGACATGAGAGATTTTCACTGGCTGTTTTAGCCACTTGTCAGCCATTTGGTCCTGTTATTGCTTGTGCAATGCTAGCTAGCGCCATGTTAGCGCTATGCTAGATAACGCCATGTTAGCTAGCGCCATGTTCCTCCCCACGTAGGCCTGTGTGTCTGTCAGACTGCGTAGGGGAGGGAGAGTGAGTGAGGCACGTCGTCATGGAGACGGCGCAGCTGCTGTTTTCCCGGGCTGATCACAGACCGCGCAGAGTAAACGGATTTTAACAAGAAACCACACCTCAAACAAGTTGTCATAACTGCAAAACTATAGTACCTATCCAAAAACAAAGGTTTTTTTGAGAGACCCAAGACTCTACCGAACGAAACCATGTGTTTTTTATCTCTGTCCGGTAATAAATACGGCTTCTGTGGCAGTTTACAAAACGTGTACCTTCTGGATTTTTTTGAGAAATATGTCGGCAGATTTGTATTGGAGCCTATGGGGCTTTTGGTAAAGGTTGTGTCACTCTCGGTCACCTGAGGCCAAAAGTAAAGAACTGGGGGATTCCATAGCCACATTAATCCAATCAGCACAACCATGCCATCATTAAACCAAAAAAATGAAGCCTCAAAAGTGTATACTTTGGCTGTCAGGACAGAAGTTCCATATTTTTTTTACCAGATTCTGACGCTGCTCTACACTCTAGATCTCCAGCTCACACGCAATACACACTCAGAACGCAATAAAACTCAGAAAGGTACCAAAGAACTAGTGAAACATAATCAGTGATTATGAAAAAAGGAGAATAGATATCAACAAGCAGTTCTTCATCAACAAGCAGTTTTTCATTAAATAGTTGAGGCTTGTGTCAATCATTCTCCCAGGTATTACAGCGCCATCTATAGGCCAAAACATGCAACAGCATGGAGGGACCAAAGAAAAGACAAAAGGGAGGGGGGGGGGGGGGGGGATATGCCACATGAACGCAGCAGCATTCGAAAGTGATATTTCAGGTTCATAACTTGTCTACTTGAGCTCACTTTGATCCATTTCTGTTCATAACATGAAGTATAAACTATAAAACCGTCACAGCCTCAGTAGAACATTAGTCAGCCTCTAAAGTGTGAAACTTGAGGCATTAAAGTGAACCATGATGTTGACGTGTACTTGCTGGATGGAGAAGAAGCTGGTTGATATCATGTTAGAGAGAATTACTTGACAGATGATCACATGTTACATGTTGTATTTACACTGAACCACAAGTGGACAAAGAAATCACTTGAAGCAGATTTAAACATTTGATTCACTGACTGCTGAAGGAAACTGAGTGTGAAATGGAAGATGATGGTCAGTATAATACTGATAATAACAGATGATGAATAATGAACATCATGAGCTGTGGTCATCAGCCAATCAGAAGAAGCTCCACTGCAGTAGAAGAAGAGGTGGTCCATGTGGACATGAAGGACAAAGCTGTGTGTATGAGAGTGATGTAATGTCCATGTCTCCATGCTGCTCTGACCCCCCCCTCCTCCTTTCAGGGTGGAGCCTGCTGGAGTCCGATGGTTGAGACCAGGTCTGAGGAAGTGTAAGTGTGCTTTGAGTTTGATTCATGAAGATTCAACCATCTTCACACTGTGACATCACTCATTCACCTCTGTGATGTCATCATCAAAGTGTCAGATGATCACATGATTAATAACTGCAGCTGTATTGTGTCTTGTTCTCTCATCAGATTCCTGTGAACTCACAATCGACACAAACACAGTCAACAAACACCTCAAACTGTCTGACAACAACAGGAAGGTGACACATGTGATGGAGGATCAGTCATATCTTGATCATCCAGACAGATTTGACTTCAGGCCTCAGCTGCTGTGTAGAACTGGTCTGACTGGTCGCTGTTACTGGGAGGTCGAGTGGAGAGGAAGAGTTTATGTATCAGTGAGTTACAGAGGAAACAGAAGGAAGGGAAACTGTAAAGACTGTTGGTTTGGAATGAATGATCAGTCCTGGACTCTGATGTGCTCTGATGAAGGTTACTCTGTCTATCACAGTGAGGCAGTAACACCCATCCCCTCCTCCTCCTCCTCCTCCTCTGGTAGAGTAGCAGTGTATGTGGACTGTCCTGCTGGCTCTCTGTCCTTCTACAGAGTCTCCTCTGACACACTGATCCACCTCCACACCTTCAGCACCACATTCACAGAACCTCTTTACCCTGGGTTTGGGCTCTTGTTCTGGTCCAGAGGTTCCTCAGTGTCTCTGTGTTCTCTGCAGGACAGCTGATGGTGGTTCATGTGGGTGTAGATGCAGGTGGAGCAGGTGAGGGGTACCTGAGCTGGTCTGGACTCTGTGGGGTACACTGCTCTCTGGGACTTGGTGTTGCAGATGAAGTGTGAAAGAGCTCAGCGAGGTGTGTTTTAATGTTGTTGTGCTCGTTGCCTCTTTAGATCACATGTGTCAAACTCGCGGCCAGCCTAATCCGGCCCACCGCTTCTGACAGACGAGAGGCTGAGTTTGACACCCCTGATTTATAAATAGGGTCCTAATTAGGGTTTAATCCTAATCTTTATGTGTCGCAATGTCCACGGAGACATTTAATAGTCTGCCCCCCTCAATATAACAAATATGTCCGGATGTTAAATTTATTTGTGTCTGTACTACATTTTCCTTCATGCAAGTAAAAGCATGGTGATGTTTTTTCAAAGATGGTTTGTAATGTATTCAATGAAATCAAATATAATTTTACATAATCTGATGGTTAGCACGGTGGTGTGAAGAAGAGTCTAGGTTCAAACCCCCCAGCACCTTTTTGGGGGGAGTCTGCATGTTCTCCACGTGTCTGCGGGGGTTCTCCCCCCCCAGTCCAGAGACATGCACTGGGGGTTAATGGTGACTCTAAATAGCCTGTAGGTGTGTGACTGTGAGGGGGGGTGGTTGAGTGTCTCTGTGTGACTGGAGACCAGTCCAGTAGACCCCGTCCCTCACATGTTAGCTGGGACTGACCCCAGCCCCCCCACAACCCTCAAGCCCCCCCCTTTAACCTCACAGCATCCATTTAAGAAAGTTCTCCCAAGCTTCAAATCCAGCAGGAACCTGAACGTGTCAGAGTGAATTCTTCATTCAACATCAAATAAAATAGATTCACAACAATCGTTCAGTTTGTCTGAAATACTTGAGACATGAAATAAATATGAAGCAGCTTCAGTGATCTTTTTTCGTGTTACAGCTGTGCGTGGAAAAGTTCCACACTGACATGAATATATGAGCAGGGCCGAGATCCTCCTTGTGGCAGAGGGAACCCACTGGACTGGAGATAAAAGTGGGCAGTATCTGGTCCAAACCTAAAATACAAAACACAATCCAAAAGCAGTGGTGATTAATATACAATCACAGATAAAAGACAAACTTACTTTTTGGTGGTGATAGGTGAGAGGAAAGGTTACGATAGAGAGCGGATCTGGCCCGAGGCCTGTAGTATCTGCGGGAAGAGGTTCGGACAGGTACGGGTAAAGGGGTCAAACACATAAGTAAAACTAGAAGAAGGCGCCGCATTCAGCCGCCCCGAAGACTCCACGAAAGACTCCTTAGTCTTTGTTCTGCTCGTCTTGACTCCCACGAAAGACTCCTTAGTCTTTGTTCTGCTCGTCTTGACTCCCACGAAAGACTCCTTAGTCTTTGTTCTGCTCGTCTTGACTCTCACGAAAGACTCCTTAGTCTTTGTCCTGCTCGTCTTGACTCCCACGAAAGACTCCTTAGTCTTTGTCCTGCTCGTCTTGACTCCCACGAAAGACTCCTTAGTCTTTGTCCTGCTCGTCTTGACTCCCACGAAAGACTCCTTAGTCTTTGCCCTGTTCTTGACTCCCCACGAAAGACTCCTTAGTCTTTGTCCTGCTCGTCTTGACTCCCACGAAAGACTCCTTAGTCTTTGTCCTGCTCGTCTTGACTCCCACGAAAGACTCCTTAGTCTTTGTTCTGCTCGTCTTGACTCCCACGAAAGACTCCTTAGTCTTTGTCCTGCTCGTCTTGACTCCCACGAAAGACTCCTTAGTCTTTGTCCTGCTCGTCTTCGTGCTGCGAGGATAAGCTAACGCTTCACTTGACCTCTAGTTAAATACTCCCTCATTAGTGGAAGTCTGTCACGCCCTAATTGTGTTCACCTGTTTTTCCCCTGTCTCCTCCCACACCAGGTGTTCCCTGTTTGTCTATTATCCCTTGGGCATATAACCTGTGTCTTCTCCCTGTTCTTGTTGCCAGTTCGTCTTGTGTGTTTCACCAGGTCTTACCAGCGTTGTATCCCCGTAGTTCCCAGTCGATTCTAGAGATCCCCCGTGTGCTGACCCCTGCCTGCCTCCAACAACGACACTGCCTGCCCGAATTCCTCTTCATTAAAGCTTATTCCAAACATCTGCGTTTGGGTTTCTGCCTGAGCTGTGATAGAAGTCGGCTACGGCAGCGCTGACCACTCCGCCGTCGTTTAGGAGACAAAAGGTCGATTGGCCTCGACAGAAACTCCTCAAAATGCACAACACCAATAGCTTGACACTCTAATCAGTGAACAATCACCATGTGGCGCTTTTGACAAACTGGGAGTTTAAGGATTCAAGTCTTATTTGATTCAGAAGTGGAGGCAAAACAGACTTGGATCAGGTGAAACCCAGCAGAGTTAGGAGGGCACACTGGCAGTTAATAGTACAGTCTAGAGCACCAACTGCCACTAAAAAAGTGAAAGTGTTTAAGCAAACTAGGAGCCAAGATAACCTCAAGCAGAGAGAACTGGCAGTAAAACGGCAAGAAGTAAAGCAAATCAGCAATCAAATTAACTTAAGACACTAGAATCAACAACAAATTTAGCAGACTAGCTTGGTTTAAAGAAAAAGATACTTAGTCCGATTTCCGGTCGCCTGGATGTCTGATGGCCTTGGAGAAGAGATGCACACTGGCAAAATCAGGCCTGAGAAGGGGAATTGAACCTTTAGTCGGCTGCGCTGACCACTCCCCCGTCGTTTAGGAGACAAAAGGTCGATTTGGCCTCGACAGAAACTCCTCAACATGCAAAACACCAATTGCTTGACAATATATATATATTGATTATCATCTCAACTAATCAAATTGTTTGGTCTCTATCATTTAAGAAAAATGTGTGTTTTTCAATGTCTTGTTTTGTCCAAAACAATACACAGTTTAGTTCCACGGACAAATAAAGAAAGCAGATGATATTCCAATTTAATATAATATATATTATATTACGTATAACGTTGACTGTATATTCTTAATAAATACTGCTAAGACTAAAAGATCATCAACACAGTTAAGCAAGTCATTTTATAGTTGAAAACACATTGAATACACACACACACACACACTGCACTGTGCTTTGACACTTGGCTGCAGCTCTTATCTCGCTGTGACTCATCTGGATTTCCACTGAATGTTAAAACCTGTTCCTACCTCACCTCTCTAGCCTGTTCTTTGGAACTCTGCTCTGAAAATGGCACACCCATGATAAAAAATGTAATAACTCTGTAACTACTTTGTCTATCTGACAATTTGAAGTGAAGTAATGAATCAATTAATCCATTTTGTGAATTGCCTGAAATAAACCCATAAAAATGACGTCTTATACAACCAATGGGTTGTAACAGGGTATCCGGCCGCATAAAACATGGAGATGCCAGGCTAAAACACGTCTATGTGAAACCACTCTAGGAGATGCTTTCATGGCAGAGAAACCAGAGGACTGAATATGCACGATTCAACCACTTGAGATCACTTTCAAGCGCCTGTAAAAACATAAACATGGTCCACTTCTACACGGCCTTCATGGAGTCCATCCTCTGCTCGTCCACCACCGTGGATCACCCTGATCACCCTCTCTGCAGCGTGTCTCCCGCTCTGCAGAGAGGGTGATCGGCTGCAACCTGCCGTCCCTGCAGGACTTGTTTGCTTCCAGGACCCTGAAGCAGCTAAAAAGATGGTAGCCGACCCCGTTACACTGTCTACTGTCACGCACCAACCGCCAAGACAAATTCCTTGTATGTTTGACATATTTTGGCAATAAATGTTTCCTGATTCCTGATTCCTGACCTCTTTTCCCCGTTTAAAAACGGCTAATATTAATAATATATGAGAAAACCAACAGGTCTTTGCTTTGACTACTACCGAAGTAGTCAGAGAAACGGTACGGTTGACGGGGAGCTGCTATCCTACTTTTCATAATCCATCTATCTGTCATTTTTATGCTTAGCATGTCATCGAATGAGATGTTGCTGGCGAAAATAATGATCTCAACTCTTTCAGAATAAGATAATAGATAAAAACAAGGCAGTGTCTCATTGATACAAACAAATAGTTATGAGGATATATGTACTGTATCAGCTTATGTATCATATGTATGTGTACATTTTTAGAGTAGGCGTTCTAAATTGATTGCATAGTTTGTGATTATTATGTAATCAAAAGAGTGGAATATAATGGGAAAATGATATGTAACCCTTTTAAATGCTTCATTTGTATAACCAGTTTATTAGTTGCAAGTGCTTAGATGACAAAGGCCCTGACATAAGAACTGATGTCTCCCACTTGGATGAGATGTTTCCAGCGTCATAGCTGTAGAGATTGAACAAAGTGTTTGTTATGTCTATGACCACCTTTGTTTAAGCATGTTGGGAGAGCAAGGACACGGTCAAAGAGCTGACGTGTCTCACATGGACAAGGTGTTCCCGGTACCCTGGCTGTAGATACTCAACAAGATGGTCAAAGGTTTCTGTTGACGCCACCGATATCTAAACTTAGGTATAAGAACTGCCTCGATGTGTTGGGGGCAGAAGGGAGGTTCTTGACAGTCTACTGACCACGTAGCTGTTGTGACCCTCTTTCCCTTGCAAGGACATAAACGGAGAAAAGACATACTTGACTCAGAGCTTTTGTTTCTTGTTGTCTGTGCAAAATCTTCCATCACAGTATATATGTATGTTTAGATGCCCATATAGAACTAGGAGTTTTATTATGTGTGTGTGTGGGCAAATCATTATATATCCATTATTCATAATCAGACATTTGATCAATTGAAGCCGTGAAACATGGAACATCCAGAAGTTTATTAATCGCCAAATAAACCAACAGAACTTCACGAAGAGCTCGACATGCAGCGGCTTGCCAGATGTTTTCTGCATCGCAACACCGAACCGACATGGACAGTATGAGAGACAGTATGAGACGGTGTGTGAGACAGTGGATGTTCAGCTGCAGCGTGTGGTGTTCATCACGTAACGTTCGGCTCGAGAAAGTCTTCTTGTAAATCAATGATTCCTGTTTTCAGCATCGATGGCGCTCGTATTGTTTTTGAAAGTGTTGCTATGTTGATTTAGCCAAACTTCGGGGAACCGAAAAGCCTGATCTACGTCACTTCATCCTGAAAATGATCCGGCGAACTTAGTTAGCCACGTACGAGGAACAGGGCCCAGGCTTCTTTATGGCTATTCTTACCCACAATCCTTTGCACAGCACATAGATGAGCCAGAGGGTTGAAGCTGCCATGTGATGAGAAAGTAGAATCCCGCATGTAACAACATGTACTTTGTCAGGCAGTTTGTAAATGGTAAACAAGCAGCTTCACACTGATACGTGGGAAAGTGATTCCGCCCCAACAGGTTCAACCTGCTCATCAGTGGAGTGAAGAATAAAAACACTCTCAGTTTCTGTTGTCTTAGTGGATGTTTATTCAATATAAACTCTCCACAACATTTGTCACAAAGGTTTCTGCTTCATCACGTGTTCCCTACTAGTCTACATGTAGAAGAAGACCAGGAGACAAAGAGGGTCCTCTAAACCATCTGGTCCAAACTACAGCATCCAGTCTGTTGTCATAGCAACTCTTTACAAGGTGAAAGGATTGTTCCACTGATGCTTTTTATCCTGAAAGACTCTTGTTTGAGCAGTGAGGAGGATTCTGTTCATGAGGACCTTTTGACCCTGTGAACGCAGCTCAGACTGAGACTCAGTCGACCAGTCTGCAGTCGACTGCATACTTTGACGTGAGGACACACCCTCTCTGATTAAAGATAAGAAGCTCTAACAAGCTGCGTCACTTCACTCCGTCTGATGGAAGCCGAAGTGAAGCACGGAGCTTCTTTTCTACGGACCTGCTGAGGACAGAAGAGAGCTGCTCACTGAGGAACTTCATGTCTACAAGTTCAGTAAGTGGAGCTGTGATTGGATGAATGACATCATTGATGGTTGTGAACGTGTGATTGTTTAAAGCTGGAAAACAAGATGATGATGTGAGCAGGCAGAGAGAAGCTGCTGTTAGTCTGAATGATGACACTGTGATGAAGAAGAGGAGCTCAGTCTGATCTGGGGTCTGTGGGGACTGTTACTGATGAGGAGGGGAAGGTAGCAGACGGAGGGGCACTAGGACCCAGCAGGGACCACAGAGCTCACCTGGGCCTTTGTTCCTGACCAGAATGAATGTGTTTGCTGACGTTGACCGCACGCTCTCTACAACTGGGTAGCGTGTATACTCATCCACGATGACGAGCAAGTATTCTCCAGCTGGAAGCGGTCCATAGAAGTCTGCACTATCACTATGCCAAGGAACCTTTGGCAGAATTGACATTTGGCCTGACATGCGAGACAACTGCGTACTGCTTCTGCTTTGCGATCAATGTCTGGAAACCACACCTTGGTTCTTAGTAGTGATGTCGTTTTGACAAAGCCCTGGTGTCCCTCTTGGGCTAGTTGTAACACTGTCTTGTAGGGCTCTAGTGCCCTGCAGTATAATGTCATGTGCAAGTGATGTTGTTAGTTCACTTGTCTGAACTGCTTTAGTGTGTCAGATGTTGTGACTTGTCAGTTCTGTGCCATGTGTTGTGTCTGATGTTAGCACTAACTTGAAGTGTTGGGTAGTATTGGGTCTGCAAGTGTTAGGGATTTGAGCAGAATAACACACGGCGGTCAAAATAATAATGTTCAGTGATAGAAATGTAGTTTCTGTGATGTTAGATATTAGTTATTACATTAGCATGTTAGATGAAGTGAATGCAATATGAATCAAACACAATGTATCATCATTTAAGTCATATAAATACTGTACACGTTAAGATTCTGTCACGATGTAATGTTAAGACTTGGACACGGATGCTAATTGCCGTCCTTTATAGATTTCTCCCAAATTTCTACCCAAAGAGTTTTTTGAGGGAGTTTTTTCTCCTGTCAGGTAGTAGATGAGCAAAGGATGTACGACACCCTTTCAAGGCAAACATTCTGATCTTGGATCATATAGAAACACAATGGTTAAAATGAAATGATGAAGCCTCGTGTGATCCAATATTGATGGTCATATGAGACTTGTCAATGTCAATGTCAATTTTTTATTTATATAGCACTTTTAAAGGCCAGTGGCCAGCCAAAGAGCTTTGCAGGATAAAAACAATCAGCATCAATAAAACAATACAAGCAAACGTGACACAAACAAACAAGCCAAAAACAGTAAAACTGTAAAAGGCAAACAAATAACAGATCCAATGCTGGTGACTTAACTCAGCCAAAGGCCAATGTGAACAAGTGGGTCTGAAGACGAGTTTTAAAAGTGGAAAGGCTCGTCGCAGACCACACAGAAAACGGCAAAGCGCTCCACAGTCTGGGAGCCGCTACTGCATTCTGCACAAGCTGTAGGCTTGAGTTCTGATTGGCCGATACCGACATACAGGGAGTTGCAATAGTCCAAGCGCGAAGATATAAAAGCATGCATGACTTTTTCGAGGTCAGCCCTGTTTAGATAGGGTTTGACTTTGGCTGGAAGCCGAAGCTGGAAGAAGCTAGCCTAAACCACAGAGCTGACCTGCTGGTCCAATTTAAACGCCCCATCCATAATCACACCAAGGTTTCTGGCCTGGGAACCAATGTAAGGTGCTAGTGGGCCAAGGGACCTGGCAAGGACCTGGACCAAGTCAGGGCGACCAAATAGCACAATGTCTGTTTTGTTTTCATTTAGTTTTAAGAAGTTTAGGACCATCCATGTTTTAATCAGGAATCAGGAATCAGGAAACATTTATTAGCCAAAATATGTCAAACATACAAGGAATTTGTCTTGGCGGTTAGTGCGCGACAGTAGACAGACAAGACAAGACAACAGTGCACAAGTAATAAAATAAAGTGGAATGAAATGCTAATGCAATGGGTTAGTAGAATAAGGCTAAGGCTATGGGTTAGTATAAAACAAGGGAATAAAGTTTAAAAAAATGTAAATATTAAAAAGTTAAAAAGAAAAATATTGAGCATAAAGTGCACTAACAAACAAGTAACAGACAAGAGACAAAGTGACAAGTGACAAAGTGATGAATTGCAGTTAAAGTGGCATGTGCAGTGTGAAGGGGAGTGACCGGTGGGATGTTATAGTCAGTCAGTGGGGGACCGGCTCTGTTGATGAGCCCGACTGCCGACGGGAAGAAACTGTTCGTGTGGTGGGAGGTCGTAGTCCTGATGGACCTCAGCCTCCTGCCAGATGGAAGGGGCACAAACAGTTTTTGTCCGGGGTGGGAGGGGTCGGCCGCGATCTTTCAGAGACCTAATGTACGTCATACAATCAAACACAGCATGAAGGGATTCCTTGGAGGGGGTCTTTAGTGGCAAGTACACCTGCACATCATCAGCAAAGCAATGGAAAGGGATTCCATGCTTCGTAAATATCGATCCCAGGCGTAGCATATACAAGGAGTACAGTAGAGGGCCTAGAACTGACCCCTGGGGGACTCCGCAGGTCAGAGGGGCCACTGAGGAGGAAAACCTCCCCAATTGTACACAGAAGAATATATCTGCAAGGTAGGATTTAAACCACTCTAGAGCAGAACCTCTAATGCCCACACAGTGCTCGAGGCGGGACAAGAGGAGAGTGTGATCCACTGTGTCGAATGCTGCTGTGAGATCTAATAGCATTAAAGAGGCACAGTTACCAGAATCAAGGTTTAAAAGATGATCATTAAAAACTTTTAAAAGAGCTGTTTCGGTGCTGTGAAGAGGCTTAAAACCAGACTGAAACTGTTCACCAATGTTTGCACGGCCGAGGAATTCTTGCAGTTGGTTAAAAACAGCTTTCTCCAGGACCTTGGAGGTAAACGAGAGTTTGGAGATTGGCCTGAAATTAGAAAGAAACAAAGGATCCACATTTTTTCTTTTTAAAAGAGGCTGCACTGTGGCATGTTTGAAGGAGGCTGGGATACGTCCAGAGCTGAGACACAGGTTTATAAGAAACAAAATAAAAGGCCCAACTGAGCTGAAGACCTGCTTACGCAAGTGGGATGGAATGCTGTCCGATGGGCAGTTAGCAGGGCGTAGGTGATGAACTATTTCAGTAAGTGCAGAAAGTGAGACAGACTCAAACTAGTGAAAAACAGCTGAGCTGCTGTAGGATTTGGGGGTCCTGCACATGCTGGGGGGGTGAGGATCCAAGGGCAGAAATTTTAGTGACAAAGAATTGCAAAAAGTCCCCACACAGAGAAGCAGACGGTTCAACAGAGACAGCATCACAAGGGTTCACTAGTGAGTGAAATACGTTAAAAAGAACCTGAGGTTTGTGAGCGTTTTTGGAGATGAATGACGAAAAATATTCCGCTTTAGCAGCTTTAACAGCCTGTTGATAATTAAAAAGGCGATCACGTAGGAGATCCCAAGAAATCTGAGTGCACGAGTGGACTCATTCAGCCGACGCTCAGTCTGTGGCTCAACGCGCATTAAACTCATAGGCGCAATGGAGTCCAGGATCTTAGTGCAGAGAGAATCAAACAACGTCATACAAACATCCACGTTGAAGTCGCCAAAGTCCTCCAGAGAATAGGAGTTTTCCCAGGCAGCAGAAAACTGCAGAGGACTCGAGGAGTTAAAAGCACGGCGACAGCGAGCGGGCGCAGTGTCTGTGGTGGGGGGCGCAGGTAGTGAGAGGGAAAATAAAACAGGTAGATGGTCGGAAAGAGGAATGTGGCATATTTCAGTTATTTATACATCCAGTCCATATAACAGTACAAGATCCAAAATATGGCCTTTATCATGCGTCTGTTCCGAAATCCATTTAACCACGCTGACTGGTTAGACTGTCCTACAGTGTCTGTAATGCAACTTTCTGTTCTGGGCCCCATACCCAGGGTGTGTCTTGTCTGGTCAGCTTGCGCAGCGGTTCTGAGATTGAGGAGAAGTCTTTGATGAACCTGGAGAAGTAATTAGCCATCCCCAGTAGACTCCTGATTTCCCCTGGATTCTGGGGGTCTGCTGAACAACAATGACTTTCTGGGGATCTGCTGAAACACCTCCTGCTGAGAAGATGAAACCAAAAAACTCAAGCCTTGACTTGTTGGACTCACATTTTCCTGATTGAGTGTGAGACCGCTTTCCCTGAGTCTCTGGAACAGTGCTCGGAGGTTGTTGTCATGGTCAGTCTGGGAGGCTTCATAGACAATGATGTCGTTGCTGAGGTTCTTCACACCAGAGAGACCTTGCAGTGTCTGACATATAGCATTTTGAAATACCAAAACTCAGTCTCTTGTAGTGCCTCAACCCAATTTGTGTGGGGAAGGTAGTGATGTACCTGCTGGATGAAGCTCTAGCTGGTGGTATCCAGCTCTCAAATCCAGGTTTGAAAACACTGTTGCTCCGTTTAGCTCGTGTATCACGTCGTCCATGTTGGGAGTTATGGTTGTGACTATTTTAATCAGTCCCAGCGCTTTGGATGTTTTGTAGCTGAGCACGTTGAATCCATCCCCTTTAACTACAAAGAATGTGCACGTTGTCTTTTACTGTCCTTTCTCCACACTGCACTTGAAACTACCTTTGAGTGGCAGCGGAACGGGTAGATCTTGGAGCTGGTGTGGTTCAGTTGAGGACGTCGCATCAGTTTCTCAACTTGTTTTGCTAACACAGTTTGCTCTTAAATCCATTAAAACTAGCATGCTACTGCCATTTAACTTGATGTGTGTCTGTGGCAGCTCTGAGATCTTACATTCGTCCACGTTAGCTTAGCTAGCTTCTATTCTCCGGCTCTTGCATACATGGTTACTCTTACTGTACTCTCAGCTCACGTGCGTCTATATCAACAGGTGGCGTAGTTCCACCGTGAACAAATGCATTGTTGTGTTTTTCAATGTTCAAGACCAAAATTCTAACTTTACCGTTCAATTCTCTTTTCAAAAGATCCAAACTTTTGTCCTGGATTTGTTTATTGCGATTATTTGATTATGTATTGATTTTGTTAGATAAATGCAAATGACACGGCATTACTGTTGTTGCAGGTGAAGCTGCTGAACCGCCTTCCAACTTCGCCAATATTCACAGATTCATCCAACTTGTATCCACCAAGAGAACGCTGACTTCATCAGAAGAAAGAGGGAGAAGAATTCTATTTGATTGTGTATCAAAACCAATGAACGGATACGACTCCATCTTTAAAACACATGTTTTTTAAATGCAGAACCGTGATTGGTCTTGATATTATTGCGGTGTCTTTAAAAAGGACAAATGGAGAAAGTCAAAAAGGATCTCATCAAAATTTTAGAGCAGCTCAAGGAGGAGGACTTCAAAGGGTTCAAATGGTACCTGGAGAACCATACATGTCCAGAAGACACCCGATCAATCCCACCCTGCCACCTGGAGAAAGCAGACAGGATGAACACAGTGGACCTGATGGTGCAGTGCTACGACACAGACCCTGTTCAGGTGGCCATGAAGGTTTTGGAAGAAATGCAAATGAATGATCTGGCTGAAAAATTATCCAAAAAGAACTCTACGGGTAAGTTGTTAAAAAGAGGAAGAAAGACAGCAGATGTGTATGATAAAGATACAACAGAAGTAAAGATGAGGAATGTGATTCATAAATCCTCCTCATCCCAGGAGGGCGGAGCTCTTCTGAAGCTCCTCCCCCACTGATGGATGTGCTTCATGTGCCGTTTCATTCATGGATTGTCTGCTCTCTGTCTGCTGTGTAATGTTGTGAGTCTCATTAGAAGTTGTTTGGTCACATGCAAGTATGAACACTCAATACCCTCCTTAATAAATGAGGGAGGAGGGATCAAAAAACAAACTATAAATTAAACATCATTATACGTGCTCACTCTATAAGAGGTACTATTTCAATATATACTATAGAGTGTAGGTTTTGATTTGAGCATTGACTGTATATAGCAGCTATCACTCTACAAATGTACAAAGTAATCACAGAAGCCATCTTGTTTCAGGCAAACCGAATCCTGTGGGAGGAGCTGGCGGTCAAAGTTGTCGTGGCGCAGGGGTAGAGAGTGTGTGCTGTGACCCGCGAGGTTGGTGGTTCGAGTCCCGTTTGAGTCCCGGCTGCTCCGTGTCTCAAGTTGAAGTATCCCTGAGCAAGACACCTAACCCCTAATTGCTCCCCGGGCGAAATGTAAAAGCCATAGGTTACAAATGTAATGTACACTCACCTACAGGATTATTAGGAACACCTGTTCAATTTATCATTAATGCAATCATCTAAACAATCAATCACATGGCAGTTGCTTCAGGACCAGGCAGGCCAAGACAATCTCCTGAACTCCACACTGAATGTCAGAATGGGAAAGAAAGGTGATTTAAGCAATTTTGAGCGTGGCGTGGTTGTTGGTGCCAGACAGGCCGGTCTGAGTATTTCACAAACTGCTCAGTTACTGGGATTTTCACGCACAACCATTTCTAGGGTTTACAAAGAATGGTGTGAAAAGGAAAACATCCAGTATGCGGCAGTCCTGTGGGCGAAAATGCCTTGCTGATGCTAGAGGTCAGAGGAGAATGGGCCGACTGATTCAAGCTGATGGAAGAGCAACTTTGACTGAAATAACCACTTGTTACAACCGAGGTGTGCAGCAAAGCATTTGTGAAGCCACAACACGCACAACCTTGAGGCAGATGGGCTACAACAGCAGAAACCCCACCGGGGACCACTCATCTCCACTACAAATAGGAAAAAGAGGCTACAATTTGCAAGAGCTCACCAAAATCGGACAGTTGAAGACTGGAAAAATGTTGCCTGGTCTGATGAGTCTCGATTTCTGTTGAGACATTCAGATGGTAGAGTCAGAATTTGGCGTAAACAGAATTAGAACATGGATCCATCATGCCTTGTTACCACTGTGCAGGCTGGTGGTGGTCCATCAACTGCAAGATGATATCCTATCAATATGGGCCAACATTTCTAAAGAATGCTTTCAGCACCTTGTTGAATCAATGCCACGTAGAATTAAGGCAGTTCTGAAGGCAAAAGGGGGTCAAACACAGTATTAGTATGGTGTTCCTAATAATCCGTTAGGTGTGTGTAAGTCGCTTTGGATAAAAGCGTCAGCTAAATGACCTATAATGTAATAAAAAGCGAAGAGACTTTTTGTACAACCTTTTAATTATTGCACAATTCAGTTATTTCTATGATCATAGTTCTCAATTGTCAAGATACTTCTCACAGTCAGTGTTCTGGGTAGCTTCAGATAGACATGCAGGAAATAGTTAAATCCAAGGGAAATATTATACAATTAAAGTAAAGCACTGTCTGGTTTGTGTCTCTTTTTTTGTTCATTCAGAGATTATCGGCAACTGT
>BMAF01000006.1:1245032-1380555 GCA_014132575.2 Gasterosteus nipponicus
TTATTCAGAATTTCTTTCTGAATTTTCACAGTTCTTAACGAGTTTGGTCCTTAAAACGGACAAGGTAATTATTGTGGGTCACTTTAACATTCATATGGATGTCGACAACGGCAGCCTTAGTACTGCATTCCTTTCATTGTTTGATTCAATTGGTTTCTGTCAGTGTGTAAATAAACCAACTCACTGTTTTAACCACACTCTCGACTTGGTTCTTGTGTATGGGATTGAGATTGAACATTTAACAATCTTTCCACAGAACCCTCTCCTGTCGGACCATTGTCTGATAACCTTTGAATTTCTACTATCAGAACCTCCTCCTCCTGCCAAAGGTTTCTACAGTCGACGCTTATCGGATACCGCTGTAGCCTCATTTAAAGAAGCCATTCCTTCTGCTCTAAAAAAAAGTTCAGTGCCCTGCCTCAAGATACAAGAAGACTCTGTGAGAACCTCAGTCCGCCCCAGATCGATCATTTTGTCGAATACCACTACAGGCTCTTTGAGAGTAGCGCTGGACGCCATTGTCTGGAAAGAAGAATAGCAACAAGAAGGAAGTCTGCTCCGTCCTCAAACACGGAACCTAAAGCAAACTGAAACTTGAACGATTATGGCGTTCCACCAAATCAGAAGGATCTAGGCTAGTTTGGCAAGACAGCCTTAAAACATATAAGAAGGCTCCCGTAACGATTACTCATCATTAATAGAGAAAATAAAAACAACTCCAGGTTTCTCTTCAGCACTGTAGTCAGACTGACAGAGAGTCACAGCTCTGTCGAGCCGTGTATTCCTTTGGACCTCACTAGTAACGACTTTATGAACTTCTTCAATGATAAGATTCTGACTATCAAAGAGAAAAATTGATGGTCTCCTGCCTTCAACCAGTGCCGACCTGTCCTCCGATAGGAACCTTGATGCAGGGGGCCCTGATGCCTGCTTGATGCCTTCTTCCATCAACCTTGATCAACTGACTTCTTTATTTTCAAAGTCTAAATCTTCTACTTGTCTCTTGATCCGATTCCTCCAAACTGCTTAAGGAAGTTTTTCCTTTAGTTAGCACATCCTTATTAGATATTATGAATTGTCTTTGCTGACAGGACATGTACCACAGTCCTTCAAGGTAGCTGTAATTAAACCTCTTCTTAAGAAACCTACTTTGCTCCAGAGGTGTTGGCTAACTACAGACCTATCTCTAATCTTCCCTTCCTCTCTAAGATCCTTGAGAAATCCATCGCAAATCAATTATGTGACTTTCACAAAACAATGCTTTGTTCCAGGATTTCCAGTCAGGATTTTGAGTGCATCACAGTACAGAAACAGCACTGGTGAAAATTACGAATGATCTTCTACTTGCATCGACCAAGGACTCATCTCTTTTCTTGTCTTGCTGACCTCAGTGCCGCATTTGGATACCATAGACCATTGTATCCTGTTGCAGAGACTAGAACATGTAATTGGTATCAAAGGAACTGCACTCAGCTGGTTTAAATCCTACCTATCGGAACGATCCCAGTTTGTGCTTGTAAACGGTGAATCCTCAAAGACCACCAATGTTGGTCACGGAGTCCCACAAGGTTCTGTACTTGGACCGATTTTATTTACCCTCTATATGCTTCCTTTGGGCGATCTTATCAGGGAACACTGCATAAACTTCCATTGTTATGCAGACGATACTCAACTGTATCTGTCGATCAAACCAGAAGAGACGGACAAGCTTGTTAGACTTCAAGAATGTCTTGGAGACATCAAAACTTGGATGACCGGCAACTTCCTGATGCTAAACTCAGAAAAAACGGAAGTTATCCTGATAGGCCCAGAGCGCCTTCGAAGCCAGCTGTCACGTGATACAGTTTTTATGGATGGAATTGCTCTGGACCGGGATATGACCTTCAACTCGCATATAAAGACTTTAAGGACCGCCTATTTTCATCTACGTAACATATCAAAAATCAGGAACTTCCTGTCTCAGAGTGATGCAGAAAAATTAATTCATGCGTTTGTCACTTCCAGACTGGTTTACTGTAATTCTTTGTTATCAGGCTGCTCTTGTAAATCTCTTAAGCCTCTCCAGTTGATTCAGAATGCTGCAGCATGTGTATTAACAAGAACTAAGAAAAGGGATCATATCACTCCTGTATTAACTTCTCTGCACTGGCTCCCTGTAAAATCAAGAATAGATTTTAAGGTCCTTCTCCTCACCTACAAGGCACTTGCTGGTGAGGCACCGTTGTATCTTCAAGAGCTTGTAACACCTTATTGCCCTACAAGGCAGCTGCGCCCATAGATGCTGGTTACTTGTTGTTCCTATGGTTTTAAAAAGTAGGCTGGGGGCCAGAGCCTTCAGTTATCAAGCTCCTCTTTTGTGGAACCAGGTTCCACTTTCAGTCCAGGGGGCAGATTCGGTCAGCTCTTTTAAAGTAAAACTTAAAACGTTCCTCTTTGACCATGCCTATAGTTAGGGCTGGCTCAGGTTAGTCCGGACCAGCCCTTAGTTAAGCTGCTATAGGCTTGAACTGCCGGGGGACTTCTTAGGACACACCAAGCTCCTCTCTCACGCTCTCGTTCTACCATAATTCAAGTTTTATTAATGCACATGACTAATTCAGCTTCTTTCCTGGAGTTTTTTTGTGCTTTCTCCCCTTGCAGGTCTCCACAGATCGTAGTTCCTTCTGGACCCTGGTCCTGACACCTGCTGCTGCCATCATCATCATCATCATTATTATTTTAGATATTAATCATATTACCGTACTCGTAAACCAACATTACCCTCTGCTAAAGTCTCTGTGCTCTCCCTCCCCACAGGCTTTTGTGGATGGTGGTTCTATGTGATGGTGGATCTATCTGATGGTGGTTCTATGTGATGGTGGATCTACCTGATGGTGGTTCTACCTGATGGTGGTTCTACCTGATGGTGGTTCTATCTGATGGTGGTTCTATCTGATGGTGGTTGCCCCGGCAGTGGTCCTGCTGTGCGCCTGGCTTACTACTCACAATTACTTGAATCATTTCTGTCATATAGTCTCATGTATTATACATTATTCATTCTGTACACATGGCATCCATTGTAGTCTGTCCATCCCTCCTCTGACGTTCTCCCTGAGGTTTCTTCCCTTTTTTCCCTTTTGGAAGGGTTTTTTCATTGTTTGGGGAGTTTTTCCTGTGCCGATGGAGGGTTTCAGGACAGAGGATGTTGTATGTGTACAGACTGTAAAGCCCTCTGAGGCAAATCTGTAATTTGCGATTATGGGCTATACAAAATAAAATGAATTTCATTTAATTTCATTAATACTCAGAAAAGAATGAACCTACAGAGACATCTGAAGACAGACAGAATGAAAGAAACCTTTATTTAGGAAACTACTACCTGCTTTATTGTGTTAGCGAGGGGGGGGGCAGTGGCATCGGGTCGGGGCTCAAACCTCCGGCCACCAGGTTCATCTCCATCTCACTGCGGTCTGCAGAGGCCTCCACCTCTGGATCACAGCTGGAAGTGATAGTATACTAGTTATCAGATGATATATTCACACCATAGGTGATATTTGTTGATGCAATAATGTGCTTTAATGCCGCCACTATTAGCTACTTATATTCGCAGCAATGAGACTATACATTCCATATATTCCAGCAGTCGATGGCCGCTTCAAGCGTTTTGTTGTGACCGACCAGCAGCTCCATCTCGGTCTCCCGGTCGGACCGCTGTTGCACCAGAAGGTCCAGCCGCTGCTTCAGCTCCTGCTGCTGGCGGGATTTAATCGCTGAGCGGAAGAGAAAGGAAACGAGGAGGAAACGCCATCCTCGCCTGCGGGCTGAGCGTGGACGGGCTCTTCCTGGTCTTTTACTTTGTGGCCTCCACGGTCCTCCTCAGCAGCTCCAACAAAAACCCGAGAGAGAAGCGTGTACTGTGTGGATAAAAGAACTCTTAATCATTTGTATTATATGTAATACGTACACTATATTGTTTATCATGACATTTGCAAAATGTCTCTTTTCAATCTCAAGATTTTGAACAGTGAGCGTGTGTGTGTAGTACTGATGTTGTGGAGAAATAAAGCCGATGACACACTCACATTGTGGGGACTCGCCTTCTTTTTGGGGACAAAATACAAAACGTCCCGGATTTGATTGGAATTGGATTTTAGAGTGAGAAGTCGGTCTAGTCTCAAGGGAATCAATGTAAGTCATTAGAATGTAATAAAGCCTTGAAAGAACGATCGCGTGTGTATTTTTGTTTGAGGTTGTACGTCCATGTTGTTGCAGCTGCCCCTCATCACCAGCAGAGGTCAGCAGAGGCCGGCTTGGTTTACTGTGGAGACGGCGGCCCGAGAGAGATGGTCGACTTCTTCAACTAGTTTCTCCATAGTACCATATATAAACAGGAAGGTTAAGGTAGTTTATTGCAATAAACACCAATACAAGGTTACTAAATATTAGCTAGCTAGGTAGTAGATTCCGCCATGCTAAAATGCTACACTGAGCCCAGCAAAGGTGCCGCTTAATGTTGCTTTGCATCCCTATGTAATTATCAAGCTAGCTAGGTAGTTAGCCAGCTGTACGCAGAAGGTCCTAAAACCAGAGACGCTTCTTTTAAAGTTTCTTTTGATCGACATCCTGATGTGTTGGAAAGCTCCGGACAAGCCAGAGAGCAGATTGTTTCATCGTTTTTTTCACCAAAGTGAAAACTAAAGTTGTAGAAGGAAACCAGGTAAATATTGAAATATTCTCTATGTAAAAAGTACAACAAAACTATTTCATTAAAGCAACTTTTAACTTGGACCATCTGCAGGTTTCTGTATCATCAGAAACTGATGTGATTCCCCAGCTATGCTACAATGACGAACACTACTGGCTCTGTTTTCATCCGCCTTTTGTTGTGGCTGAAGCTCGCCAAAGGTCACCCGGGGTCACGCCAGAAGGAGAGAACGAGCTTCAATGCCTCAAACTCCACTAACAACCCCCACTGCCCCCCACCTCCCTCCTCCCGGGCCATATTTCATAGCTTCTCTCTCTCCACATCCACGCGACTGGTTCGCATTAAAATGGACACATGTGGTCTTAGTTTTGAGACGCGTGGCCGACACCATCCCATAACCGGCACTGTGAAAACGGATTTCTCGGGGCAGCAGAGTCGAGGCTGAACTCAAACAGGGTTTCACTTTAAAGGTGCGGCAGCGACTCGTTACAGGCACGAGCATCACCGCCGTGCACAGCAGATAACGTGTGTTAGATGTTTCAGCTCCAACTCGTATGTCACCTGTCAGAGGGGCTTTTAACGGCTGGGTGTCAGATGTTTTACAGTGCGGTGTCCTTAATTACTGAGGGTGGGTAAAGAATCATTTCCCCATGCGGGATTAATAAATAAATGAAAAAATAAATAAATAAATCTACATTTCCCCCAGCCCCTCGTAATGTAATACCTCCGTGCCCCACCAGAGGGTCGCGCCCCACAGTTTGAGAACCACTAGCGTAAAGAAATGACGCTTTAGGCTCTCTGCTTTACACATGAGGCAGAGATGAAATCCGTGACCCGTTTTATTTCTTTTAATGACGGGACTCTATAAACTATCAATCGATTTAACCTCCAGACTGCCGTGTAACTCCAAACAGCCACCAGATACTTTCAATCGTGTCCCATGAACTTCATCAGCAGACGGTGTTGCCAATGATGGAATTGTAGATTATGAATTGTCACTTGGACGTTGGAAGGTCTACAGTATTTAGCAGAAGGAGTTCTGGAGCTTTCAATCGTATCAACTTGAGACATCGGAACATATTAAGAGTCCTACTCAATGTTGGTTTGGGATTTTTTTGGACAAAAGCAGAAAACACAGAACAAAAACATCTTTGGGGAAATGTTGAGGACAATCGGACGGGGGAAGGTTCCCTCTGACCTTTATAAATCTACACAGCCGCAGAAACTTCCCTACTTTCCTAGAAGCCAGATAACATCTCAGTACCCGTGAAGGGAAACCTCGCTGTATGACGTCTGTTTGTGTCAGTGTTACTTTCCTTCCATCACCTGAAACCAACGGGGGGGATTTGTCTCGCTGAGCTGAGCTCCGCTGAGCCCGAATACGGGAACTCTAATGACAAATATAAAGTTTCCATTTGCCAGTTGACACGTCTAATTAATATAATATCAATCACTGGATATCAAATCTTGCAAGTGAAAGGGTTCAAGTGCAGTTTAAAGTTTGGATTTGTTTGGTCATGCAACTTAAAAGCATGACAAATAGGATTCTGGGTAATGTAGTTCTTAAAAAATGCACATGACAAAGTAAACTTATTGGTGTGCACATGGTGGTATTAGCAAGCTAGCTAGATAACTAGCCAGCTAAATGCTAGTAAGCTAGCTATTTGTTCAATTTTACTATTAATATTTGTAATTTACAAGCAAGCTATGTTTCAGCTGTAGCCAATAAATCCTCCTCCCTTATTTTTATGCAAATATTGAAAGACGTAATTCATATAAAGCTGAAAAGATTATTTTATTATTATAATATAAATTATATAATATAAATAATCTTATAAATACGCTTGTTGCTGCTGAACAAGAGCCGACAGTCAGTCAACAGTGCCTTGCTCAAGGGCGCGTAAGGGGATGAAGAGAGATTGGACCTGCTGCTCCGGGATCTAAACCAACAATCTTTAGGAGCACGTTCTGCTAGCTGCTACGAAACGTGTGAGATGAGATGCGTCCTGATGCCTCGAGGGTCAACAAGGTCAAACCAGCATCACACACACACACAAACACACACACACAGACACACACACAGTTGTTTTTTGGCATTTCTAACCAAAGGGAAACCACAGGCTGGATGGAGATCTTCTGCACACGTGATAAACAGATTCCATTCATATCTGCCTGAGGACCAGATGGAAACACTGAATCTCTCCATGTGATCCCTCAGATTGGCTTCAGCAAGACAAAGATTCAGATGAAAGCCTGAAGTTAACATGCAGCTGTCAGATTGGGATCATGGAGACGTATCCATGTGCTTTAAACTGATACAAATGAGCTGTCGGATGTAGATTCCTTGATGTCCACATGACACAGTTGAGCCAATATACTACTTATAAGAAGAGGACGTCATCCACTGGTTTGTGAGCTGCGTTATTGAAGCCTTGAGTTCAGCATTGAGTCCATTGCTATCTTGTTTTTTGCAACCAGTGAACAGGAAGTGACCATATTTGGACTGTGGGAGACGTTCACTGTACTTTTACCTCAGTAAAGCATCTGAGACTTCTTCCAAATGTCCTCCTTGGATCCAGCGCCTAGTTACAAAAAGCATTTTCCTATGTTGTCATGTTTCTCTGATATCCTTTTACTCGTCATCAGCGTCGGTTCACAGCGTACTGAACATGTTAAACCATTATTTAGAAGGGGCGTCCTTTTATTGTGCTTTAAATGACATCGTTCTGCATCAGTCAGCATTTTGTGTGTTCAGCGTTTCCTGCACCAGTGTCACTCGAGCAGATTCCTGTCTCTTTAGTGGACTTGGCAGTGACCTTGGATGCTGATTTCTCTTCTAATTGAGAGCTGCTGTCATGTGTTGGACTGCTGCCACCTCTTGTAAAAAGTACTGAAGAGGAAAATGCATTGGGGCCATCTGGAGGGAACACGAGATTGTTTTTATGATCCAACTGAAGACAATGGCCGGCGCAGGTTCATTTTAGAGCTGCCACAGCAGTTTGAAGTCTGCTAACTTCTGGAAATGAGTTTGTACTAAACTCTACAGTCAAATAACAAACCTGCCACAGATCCAAAGACACAATTAGCACAGAACGAGCATGGACAAGTTTAACGTACAAAACGCACAAAACAAATGAACTCATTGTTTGATTTCAATCCAAAAAATGCAAAAAAACAAAAACAATGATGGAACATGTGGATATAAAAAGCATTAATAAGGCTCACGGGCTACTCACTATTACTGGTTATTACTAAAGGCCGCCGCGTGTTTCTGCGTCTTTACGTCGCGTCTTGTTCCCCTCGTTGGTGGAGATCTCCCTCCATGAATCAGAGGCCATCCGGCGTCCTCATAGTCCGCCAATGACGGCTTGTACAAGCGCTCATATTTAAAAGCTCTTCAATCTGATCCGTTCTTCGTAAAACGTTCGTCCTTTTAATAACGGCCGTATCGCGCTGTGAAAACGGAGACGTGAGACTCCGTAAAGGACGTAGTCAGCGGACCAATCACAGCCTGGTGCTGCAGGAGGACCAGTCGCTTTAGACGCTAGTCTAGAAAAATGGGTCAACGCACGCAAGGAGGAGTGAAAAGACACGCAAGGGACACGCAGGGGACACACAGGGGACACGCAAGGGGCTCTTGCGTCTGCGTTTCCTTGCGTCGCTCTGAAAACGCAGAAGCATAAACTCGGCTCAAGAGTGGCCTCATATCCTGTTGGCTACCATGCTAACAATTAGTGCAGATAGCATCATCTAGCTTAGTCACAATGATTTGAATTTAAACACAAATTTATTTTAAACAAATAGTTCAACACTTGAGGAAATGAAATGTTTTCTTCTTTGCATTAAAAGCTCACGCCGCCCACATACAGCGTTTGTAGCTGCGCCCACAAAAATAAATGAATCTAAACTAAAACTCTTTTCTTGGTCAGGAGCGATGTTGATGAGGCATGAAACAAGAAGTCAACGCTGATTTATTTGTTTTGGAATTTTTGACTATTAAAGTCCCTTTTTGTGTTCCTGTTTTTCTTTTCTGTGGTTATTTTAACACAAACAATCTGTAGTTGTCGTATGTACGTCGTTTGGGAGGTTTGTTGTTGGGAGGACTGTATTCATTTAACAGGCGGAAATCAACGCGTGTTACTTGAGCCCATAAAACACAATCAATCCCCGTTACGTGAGACAACTCACGTATGATTTTTCATCTGCTGTTTGTTTTTGCACCAGTGTCACAAAGATATGCGTCTGCAGACTCAGTTGAAAACAGGAACACCGTCTAATTCATGATTATTACGGTTATTACATGTTGCTGTCTAACCATCTCGTGTCACTCGACAAACTAAAGGCTTAAATAAGAGGGTGAGGTCATCCGGCTCGAGCTCTGACTCTAATTGGCCTCCGTACGCAAGACATCTGCATCCAGTAACATTGATTACAGTCTCCTGTCCAGAAGTGACTGTTTCGTGAAGCCTTTCCCTTTCTCCTCTTTCATTACACTCAGCAGATAACGGGCCTGATGTGGTGCACGGCTCGCAGTCACGTTCGGTTACAGCCCTTTTCGTTTAAATAGGCTTCAGAAACCTGACTGCCGTCACACAGGAAGACCTTCGCTGAGTTCTTCGCCGCCATTCATGGTTGTAATTACAGAAGTGATCTCAAAATGACTCACATAGGGGTTATATTGTGGAAGTGGGTCAGAGACCTCCGGTTGGCTCCCCCGGTGGAGCATTTTATCCCCACGCTGGTTCCATTCTCATATGAAACCGCGCGTTGTGTCCCTCGTCGGCGCTGTAGCGGTTACTCTTTTCTTCTGTAGTTTGACATTTGGGAAATATTTGGTTTGTTTCATGAGAAGATTGTTCAATCAAAAGGTGGTTAGCTTTTGTCAACAGACTGGAAACAGGAAGCTTGATCCCAAAAGAAACGTATCGTTTCAGCTGGTCGGTTTGTATCAAACAACAACAAGACGCAACAGGATATTTGTACAATTTAAATGTTTTGCTACGAGTGTTTGTCGTGTAGGGCTCCTAACTTCGGGGAGCACAATCACCAGACTGAAGGATTTGGAAAAAATACTTTTATTATAACAGTTATTATCAAAAAAAGGGAAAGGGAGCATTGACTTCTGGGCAGGAGGCGCTATTGGTTTGGCCCGCACACTCTCACATACATGTGCTGTGCTGTTTGGGTGCGTATTGTAGCCTGGCTACCATCATGGTCAACAGCACAGCACCCCAAAGTGCACAACACGTCAGTTCTATAACACATTAGAAGGCACAGCAATTCATAGTATAACTATCCGCACAACAATTCAATAACCAATAAATGGCACGGCAGTTCATGGCACAATAAATAACATAGCTATTGCAAAACCCCATCGATAGCACAGCAATTCATAAAGCGTAAATATTATAGCAAGTCCATAGTGCGCACGCACAGCACAGCAAACAGTTCCACCGTCGTGACAAGAGGCATGTAATTAGAGGAGCGACCGCCCCATCGCGCGTCCCCCTACCTGTCAATGTCTCCGGTAAAAGGAAGGGAGGAAATGTCCGTCGGTCGGCATCCCGCCCTCGCCGTAAAGATTACCGGTATCTCGCGCTTTGCTCACTCCAGTCACCACAGTAGTCTGGCCACGACCAGTTGCAGATCCGGGTGTCGGCGCGTACCACCGCGAGGGTTGTCTTGTGTTGGCGTGTCCGGAATTGCGCCCGCCACTCGCCAGCTCCGTTCTACCAGCCCTTTCCAGGGCATGTAAACATGCTCGTCGTATCGCCGGCACTTCCTGGTCTCCGGTCTTCCGGCCCGCTGCGTCGTTGTCGTGTGCGTGTGTTCTCCCCTGGCTTCTCCTGCAGCAGCTATTAACGATTGCCTTGGCCAATCCCCGTCCCGCAATCAGTCCCATCCTTTCAGTTCGCAGCTGTCCAATTCAGGGTCAATCATCTCCAGTCCCTTCCGGTTCTTTCACATCTACCCATTGCACACACGCCAATTACAATTACAATGGTTACCACACCCCGTTACTGACATCCCCCTCCTGCTTTACCTGTGGTCGTCCCGCCCACTAATCCCGGTACCTGGCAGGCTTGCTTCCCAAGTTGGCCCGCTGGGACCTGCGCGGTTCCTCCACCTGCCCTCCCAACCTGGGCCCCATCTGTTCAGGGTCCACCTCATCCTGGCTTCCCCTTCTGGCCTCTCCCCCACTCCTAGCTGCCTCTGGACCAACCGGTCTGCCTGAAAAACCAGCCACCAGCCCACCCCAGGGTGACTAACCTCATCACCATGACCACCCGCCACCATACCCGACTCCTCGTGAGTCCCTTCCTCCGCCTGCCACTCGTTCGGTTGTACATGGTTGCGATGAATGGTGCGGGCTGGCCCATCTCTTCCTCAGGCCTCACCACATAGGTAGGCTGGCCAGGTGAAGGCTGCATGAGGACAACAAAAGGCTGGGGGTCCCAATGGGGCCCTAGCTTACCCCCTGCACGCCGGTGGAAGTTGGAAGGATGAGGACACGCTCCCCCGGTAGCAGAGACGTTGTGGTGGCTCCCCGGTTACGCCGGTTCTGGTCCTGCTGCTGTCTCCGGCGACTCCCTCCCCGCAAGTCTGTAAGCATTTTTCCGCCGGTTACGATGTCGTATCAATCACTCCAGTGGTGTTCCACCGCCCTGGGGCCGACATACACCCCACTCCTGGTCCACTGGCAGCCGGGCATGTCGCCCCAAATAGGAGATAGAACGGTGCCTGGCCAGTGCGGCTATGTCACCACATTAAAACCCCTTCCTTCACCACTAACTGTTTCACTTGCCCCCACACCCCTTTACCTGATGTCCCCAGCGCCTGATACTCTGCAGAGGTTGGTCTCGGGTGCGGCCATAGTCCTCTTCGTCTCGTGCAAACACCCCTTGCCACTCGTCCAGGAGGGCCTGGAGTTGGCCTTGCTGTCCAGGGGTCAGCCCATCAGCCTGTTGGGACAGACCAGAAAGATTGGCAGGAAGAGCACTGTGCACTGGTCGAACATCAACTTCCTCTACCTGTTCACCCCTCCGCCAGAGCACCAACTGATTAGGGGCCTGGACATCGTCCGGTCCCAGTCTTGACACCCGGGCCAGTGGTCGTCTTGAGGGCAACTCAATGACAAAGGGATGAGGGTTGCACACTCTAAGGAGCACCTGCCTATCCTTGACCTGGGCCACCGCTCGACCTACGCACCACTCCTGGCCTCCCTTGTAGCAGTCCTCGAGTAAGACATCCTCAGCCCCTAGGACACCCCGTACGTGACATGTTCTTGATCTTTGGAATGATCCAAGCTAACTGTTTCCATCTGCTTCCAGTCTTTATGCTAAGCTAAGCTAATCTTCTGACGCCACATGTTTGACATTTCCAAGGGTGTAACCGAGGTTTAGACATTGGGGGTCCACGGGGCACTACGGGGGAGGGGGGGGTCGCTACGGCTAGTCGGCCTGGTGCCCGCCGCGCTGAGCGGAGCGAGCACTCTTTTCCTTAACAAACGGAAATAAATTGAAAATATATAAGACGTGCAACGTATCCTCACATATATGTTACCAAAAGTCATTTTCTGAGCGTCGACTTTCCTTCAGAAGTCAAGGAATTCTAATTATTATTTAGGTTTAGACAACAAAATAACTTCCACACAACGTACATTAACATCTGTATTTATTTTTAAGGTTTATTCCAGTATATTTTATTAAACTAATCATTTCCCACCTGCATTTAACTCTCCTAGCCGTCCAGTGACAAGTATCTCCTGATAAAGTCATCCAAAAATGTTAGATGAATTTATGGATTAAGTATTTCGCCCATTGAGAAGATTTTACGTGTTCGGGTAACTAAGCTATAAAAAACACACATGAAAATGCGTTGTTGGAGACACATGAAACATTTTACCTTGTATTTCTGTACTTAATAAAATGTCAAATGTTGATATTAAAAAACTTTATTTGGTGTTTCATATTGGCTCCTTGCTTTTGATAAGACTGGAGAACCACGGGTGGGTGAAGAAAATACCACAAAAACACAACGCCGTCATCATCTGCTTTGAGTTGCCGGGCGGGAGGCGCAGAAAGGGTTAAGAGTCACGTGGTCCCGGGTGGTATTATCGGCCCCGGGCGGCAAAAGAAGAGAGAAAACCTTCAGGAGAACAAAGAAATCGGGGGTGTATTTAAAGGGAAGCAGCCGTTGTGACGCCCGGCTTTCCTGCACTGCGCCGCGCGCCCCCGAGGATGCGGAGCTCCGTGGCCGTGTGCTGCTGCGTCTTTGCGCTGCAATGCCTCCCGAGCGCGCTGTGCCTCCCGGCGCGCGGACCCAGCAGCTCCAAAGGGGCCCCGGTGAGTCGGGCCACGCTGGTTTCATCTCTTTTCCTTTCACGTCGCAGAGAAGTTGACAAAATCCGAACGAAAGTCTGCAGGAGTTTTTTGTTGAACGAGTCGTGGTTGCACGTGTGGGAAATGATTCATTTTGTTTTTAAAGCGCTCTGCAGCTTTGACGTAAACACACGCACGCACACACGCGCGCTCGCGTAATAACTGTCTCGTGCAGGCTTATAGGCCGTAGTCTTCTGTCACCTTTCTGCACTTCGCGCTGTTTTGCATTGGTTCTTCTTGTGCGGACTCATCGCGACTAGTTGCGTCTCTTCGCTTCAAAGTAAATTCCATCCTCATTGTTGCACGCGTGCAGACTCGCACGCGCACGCGCTCCACCGCATCAATGCCACTCAATGTTGTGTTTGGGGAAATTGTTATTTTTACCACTCGCTGACCTGTCGCTGTAATCAGCTGCCCTCACTTGGAACAGATTGCTGTCATCGGTATTTATTTGTTTGTTATTTTTGTGTCTGCTCAGCAGGAGAAGAAACTCCAAAATAACCCCTGCTGTCTTCTGTCCTTGTGTGCGTGACAGTGGAGTTTTTTCCTGCCTCAGTGAACATAAAGTCTGCAGGAAGCCGTAATAACGGGTCTCACAGGCGTTTAGTCAACAACACCATAAAAGACACGGGTCCACATGGGCCAAGTTAAGTTGAGTTGTATCATCAGCATCACTTTGCACATCGGACCACATGCTGCTTCTCCAGAACCTGTGGTGGTAATATTGACGTGGTCAGTGTGAACGCATGTTCCCCTTTTCTCCGCAGGAATGTCCTGTTTACAGGTAAACACCAAAATGAGGAATTTCATCTAAACATACAGGCGTGTCAGATAAGCAGTTCCGCGCAAGAATGCGAGAGGAGCGCGTGGACTTTTAAGGTCGTTGTTCTTACGAGGCGGGAGAGGGATTCGGCTTGGATCCGGTCACATGGCGAGAGATGTTTGGTGCTTCAGTCGCAGAACACGCGGCGACCTTCTGAGGGGAGCTTCCCTCAGAAGCAAACGCAACACGTCCTGCGCGTCAACTCAGGGGGAAACAACCGGTCGCATCGCAAGATGGCAGAAACCTCTCGTTCTAGCGAGTGAAGTCAAAGCTTCGTGAGTTAAAGCTGCGTTCTCTGTAGTGACCAGCAGGGGGCGACTCCTCTGCTCCCATAGACGTCTATGAGGAAATGACTCTACTTCTCTGTAGTGACCAGCAGGGGGCGACTCCTCTGCTCCCATAGACGTCTATGAGGAAATGACTCTACTTCTCTGTAGTGACCAGCAGGGGCGACTCCTCTGCTCCCATAGACGTCTATGAGGAAATGACTCTACTTCTCTGTAGTGACCAGCAGGGGGCTACTCCTCTGCTCCCATAGACGTCTATGAGGAAATGACTCTACTTCTCTGTAGTGACCAGCAGGGGGCGACTCCTCTGCTCCCATAGACGTCTATGAGGAAATGACTCTACTTCTCTGTAGTGACCAGCAGGGGGCGACTCCTCTGCTCCCATAGACGTCTATGAGGAAATGACTCTACTTCTCTGTAGTGACCAGCAGGGGCGACTCCTCTGCTCCCATAGACGTCTATGAGGAAATGACTCTACTTCTCTGTAGTGACCAGCAGGGGCGACTCCTCTGCTCCCATAGACGTCTATGAGGAAATGACTCTACTTCTCTGTAGTGACCAGCAGGGGCGACTCCTCTGCTCCCATAGACGTCTATGAGGAAATGACTCTACTTCTCTGTAGTGACCAGCAGGGGGCGACTCCTCTGCTCCCATAGACGTCTATGAGGAAATGACTCTACTTCTCTGTAGTGACCAGCAGGGGGCGACTCCTCTGCTCCCATAGACGTCTATGAGGAAATGACTCTACTTCTCTGTAGTGACCAGCAGGGGCGACTCCTCTGCTCCCATAGACGTCTATGAGGAAATGACTCTACTTCTCTGTAGTGACCAGCAGGGGGCGACTCCTCTGCTCCCATAGACGTCTCTATGAGGAAATGACTCTACTTCTCTGTAGTGACCAGCAGGGGGCGACTCCTCTGCTCCCATAGACGTCTATGAGGAAATGACTCTACTTCTCTGTAGTGACCAGCAGGGGGCGACTCCTCTGCTCCCATAGACGTCTATGAGGAAATAAAATCTACTTCTGATTTATTCCCTCAGTAAACATTGCAAACATGAGTTTATGGTCTTAATCTCTAGTTTCAAGTCTTCCTCAACACACCGTGATGCTCATTTAGTGAATGATGGTGCATTTGGAGTCAAACAGACCATGAAGCAGGGGACGCTTTAGGACGGGACCATAGATATATATAAAGGCTAGATGTCTTACGGTTAGTCTAGAGCCGCAGTTCAGCACAGACGTGACATTTTCTCAGTGGTTTTGTTTTCTAATTAATGCTTGTTCATCGTTGCGATCGTTGTTGTGTTTATGAGAAAGAAATACAGCCTTGCAGGACCAAATACAGCGCAATTTGGGCGATTTTGATGCACAAAATGATGTTTCCGTCTGAAAGTCGCAATTCTGTTTCAAACGGTACATTCTGCGAATTCCGTCTGTTTTCTATTATCGCGGACATTTTCTCCCCCTGAACCACCCTACCCCAGTTTGGGGAACCGAGGGTCTACATCATGGGAGGCAGATGTTGACTTCACTACTTATTAAGATGTTTTAAATATGGAATGTTCAATGCCTTATCGCTAAATATTTATCCGAACCCGGTCGGGTACCGACGGGCTCGGGTCGGGTATCCACCCTCTAGTCTGCACATGGCGGCCATCTTGGTTCAGTCAGCTTGCTCACCCACAACATTGTGTTGGTAGTGATACATGTACTTTTTAAATAACCATGACTCAATTTTCAACACATCTTTAAACGGTTTGGTTTGTTATAAACGTCAGAGATGTAGTTATGACACTGTACACTTATGAATAATTATGTTATGTTCTAAAATAGGTATAAGATTTTCCTTTACAAATATACATACATAAATGTTTAAATCCCCACCCTTTACAGAGATGTATTTAATAATTATAACCATGGGTATTCATATGAAACTACCATTAAACAGAACATTATTCATAAGTATGCAGTGTCAAGTACAAGTATCACTATAATGTTATGGGTGAGCAAGCTGACTGTGGCAAGATGGCCGCCATGTGCGGACGCTCGACTGCGTTTGGGACGAGACATCCAGCCTTTTATACGTATCGATGGGCGGGGCCACGCGCTGATTGACAGGTCTCTACTACATCGCTGTCCGGTCTCGAGGTATTTGCCTCTCCGTCTTACGACTTAAACCTTTTCAGTGTTTTCACTTCAGGAACGTTTCAGATTCCTTGGGAAAGATCCCTGTTTTGGAATTGTTTTGCGTTCCATTCTCCTCCACCGTTTAATCCACAGTAATCAGTCGTAGTGTCGTGACACGTCTTCGCCCGCGAAGCGAAAAAAAAACGAACCGGTTTCCGCAGATGAAAAACAAGCAGGTCAACAGAGCGGCGTTGCACCTGTGATGACAGCGTTGTTATGTCTACTGGTCATCTAGCTGGAAAGTCTAATCTGCACTTTTGTCAATTCGCCCCCCGCCGCCGCCCCTCCCGCCCCAACAGCGAGTGATTACACAGGCCCGGACAGGCCTCGGTGTCTGAGGCATTCAGGGGATGTTTTCTCTCTCTGGAGGGAAGAGGGGGAGCTAACCGCTAACCGCTAAACTGTTTCCGTCACCAGACCCTGGAGTCGGCTTCTCCGTTCCTCGGTTTGTTTGTTTTTGCACCGCGTCGATGTCTTCGGGCGACGCGATTGGTCGGTGGAAGCCGTGGGAGCAAAGGCGACACCACAGCGGGCCCTCGGTTCCCCAGCGAGTGTCCATCTGGGTCACACTGCGCCGGGCCGGTGACACACAACGAGGTGCTTGTTAGTGAGGGGGTTCGGGTCTGGGGGCTCCTCGCGGCCAGCTAACAAAAGGGGGGGGGCCTCATACCCCCTGGGGGGCTGTCAGCACTGGCCCAGTTCCACAGGATGGTCACGGCGGTTGGATTTATCAAAACCTCACATCAATCAATGCCAGATGATGCCGCTTGATCGACCCGACGAATCATTTCACCAAAACTTTACAGGAAATGGAACCGTTTGGTTTGGTAAAGACGGAAGTCATTGCATTTTACCAATGGAGACAAACACGTATAACGATAACGATCCATTCGTCATGCTGCATCCGGGCGAAGAGAAGATCTTTGATTCTGAGGTCTTCGCAGGAGGAGAGAAGGAGAAGATTTTAACCAGGGAGGGGTTCTGATTTTCGGATGATACATTGATTAGTAGAGTCAGGCAGAAGATAACGGGCTTTTGTTGATGGAAATCAAAGCCTTTCTTTCCCATCTGGCATTTTGAAGCCTCCCTCTAAGCGTCACTTTCTCCGCAGAGAGTCCACCTTCTAACCAGCTCGCCACCTGCTTCCCATCATGCGGATCCGCCGTCAGCCGCTTTACACGTCGTCCTCAGGCTTGTTTTTCTGCTCTTGTGACAAACATCCAATAAACCAGTTTTATTCTTTTCAGTTAACGTCAGGAGGAATTTTTTCATCAAGTTTTGTAATTTCCTCTTTTTTATTTGAAGCAACTTTCCACTCCATCTTTTTTTTTACTGCTCCTCCTGCAGGTTATCTTTTGGTTGAGGATGCATTCTGGTATGTGATGAACAAATTGCTCTCTGAGTTTGAGTTATTTCCACAGAGAAGGTTTTAGGTTCGGTCCGTCTGGTCCGTCTCTAAGCGACCATAAAGCAGGGGATGCTTTAGGGCGGGGCCACACAGTGATTGACAGACGTCATGAATAAATATGGCCTTCCTTTTAAAGACAGAAGCCGGGTGTTGGTGGGTTTTCATCCTGTGTGAAAGATTATTTGTGATTTTAGACATTATTATTTTCCTCCTCATAATATCTGAATCACTTGCTGTAAACGTCGACCCTTCAAATTAAAGAGTGTAGAAACACATCTGGCTCAGTTCATGCCAATAAACTTCTAACTCCAGGGGTTTAAAATTGCATGAAGTTGAGAGTGTGCTTTGTACCTCAGGGGTCGGGGGCGGGGTCAGTGGGGGTCAGGTGACTCGGTGTCGTGTTCATGCTCGTGTTTGCGTAAAGGTTTCCGTGCAGACAATGAAGGAGACTTTCTGCTGAGAGCAAGAAGACGAGACGTAAACTCCCACAGAGCCCCGAGGGAACACGTGATGACGGAGGAGCAGGAGGAGGAGTAGGGGGAGGGAGGGGGAGCAGGGAGGAGGAGGGGGAGGGAGGGGGAGGGGGAGGAGGAGGAGGAGGGGGAGAAGGAAGGGGGGAGCAGGAGGAGAAGGAGATGGAGGAGGAAGAGAAGGAAGAGGGGGAGGAGGAGAAGGAGATGGAGAACGAAGAGGAGGAGGGGGAGGAGGAGGAGAAGGACAGGGAGAAGGAGGAAGGGGAGCAGGAGGAGGAGGAGGGGGAGGAGGAGGAGGGGGAGAGCAGGCAGGATGACTCCAGAGGGAGGAGGAGATGGGAGAAGACAACAGAGGAGAAGGAGGGGGAGAAGCAGGAGGAGAAGCAGGAGGAGAAGCAGGAGGAGGAGCAGGAGTTCTGGCACGATGACTCCAGACTGAGCAGCACACACACCCCCCCGTGTTCGCACACCCCCCACCGTCAGACCCCCACACCCACTCACCCCACCCTCACCCCCACACACACCCCCCCCACCCCTCAACCCCCACACACCCCCCCACCCTCAAAGAACCCTGAACCCTGCTGTGAAACCTGCAGCGAATCAGGAACTTCAGGGTCAGACGGGTCAAACAAAGCACTTGACAGACAGGCGGGGGGAGCAGGGGGGGGGCGGGTTGTTCCTTTAACCACCAGGCTACGGTTTGTTTTTCATCTCCGTCTTTGAAGCGACACCCACCACTTAGAATTAGCCAAAGTTTTATGACCCTGAAAGCCCCCCCCCTTGCCCCCCCCTCGCAGATTGGGATCAGGCAGGCGACTCTGGTCTGCACGGTCTCGTTTTTGGGGACGGACGGCCCGTCGGCGACCAGGTGACCGACGAAAAGGACAAACAAAAAGGAGGGGGGGGGACTAGAGATTTTAAACTCATGTTTGCAAAGTGGAGTCATTTCCTCATAGACGTCTATGGGAGCAGAGGAGTCGCCCCCTGCTGGTCACTACAGAGAAGTAGAGTCATGTCCTCATAGACGTCTATGGGAGCAGAGGAGTCACTGCAGAGAAGTAGAGTCATTTCCTCATGACGTCTATGGGAGCAGAGGAGTCGCCCCTGCTGGTCACTACAGAGAAGTAGAGTCATTTCCTCATAGACGTCTATGGGAGCAGAGGAGTCGCCCCCTGCTGGTCACTACAGGGTCATTTCCTCATAGACGTCTATGGGAGCAGAGGAGTCGCCCCTGCTGGTCACTACAGAGAATGCAGCTCTTAATTTCTAATTTCACCACCAACTGTCAAAGGTGGAAACCACCTTGGGCAGGAATGCGTCCGTCACATCCCTCATGTGCATTCACTTTAACTTCACACCGCTCATCAAAACAGCTGACAAACCCCCCCAGGAGCCTTTAAGATGCTGTTTGTAACCTTTTTCCACGGAGGGAGAGGAAAACACGTCATTAATTATAATTGACTCTAAAGTCACCGTCAAACAAGCAGCTTCACAGTTAAATAAGTGGATTTGTTTGAAACATTATGTTAAAGGGTGATACAAGTCACAGGTTACACATCTTAATTTAATTTAACAGAGTGCAAAGAATATCTAATCAAGCCTTTATCAATGATATAAACTCTTCCTCGGATACTCAAGTAAAAAGAGATCATGAACTCAATGGCCTGTTTCTCCTCCAGAGCCTATAACCCCCCCGAGGTAAACAAATGACTTCAAAACAAGCAAACAGATGTAAGCTGAATTCCAGGCCGTCAGCGGCGCTTCAGATAAACCTCACGTTTCCCTCCAGGAGGAAAGCAGCTAACAAGCCGTTTAAAGAAAGGCTGAGCAGAAAGCCCCCCCCCCCCCCAACGTGAGTAAAGTGCCTTGCGCCTCAAAATAAGCAGCTTACATCTCGTTTAAACAAAGTGAAACGTGGTGGGGGTATTTGCCCATCAGTCAGCGTGTTCTCTGCAGTCTGGAGCACATTCCATCCGTCCTGCTGCGTTTTGTTCCCTTTAACCGACGACGCCGCCGCGCTGAGACAGCTGCACCCTGCAGACCTGCTGGAGCTGAAGCTTATGGACGTTTGTGGACGGATGTTATGGAACCTCCAGTCTACGTCTTTAACGGCCTCTTGTTCTCCCTCAGGTCTCTGACAAGTTCCCCGAGCTGAAGAAGAGGGGGAAGCTTCCTCACGCCAGGACCCGCTGAAGGAGGCGAGTCGGCCGTCAAACGCCTCGGCACCGGCGTGGAACCGGCCTCGCTGCGGCGTGCCGGACTACCCGACCCGCGAGGAGGTGCAGCACCGGGGACGCCACCGGCAGAGACGCTTCGTCCTGTACGGAGGACGCTTGGAGAAGACGGACCTCACCTACAGGTTTGTCTCATGGCGAGCAGCAAATATGTGTTTCCTGTTCCTGTGAATTTACTCGCGTTTTGGTGTAAAAAACTAAATGAAAGAAAGGAATGCGGGGGTAGATTAATAGAATAAATAAATACATGTAAACACCCCAAAACATGACAAATATTAATGTTAAAAGACAGTGTCCAATAAACAATAATAATAATTTGACATTTGCAGTTCTACAAAATCTCCACCGGCCATAAAACTGTTTGATCTGGTCGGCAGCAGCTCGATGATTGAACCACAGCTTCACGGTGCTGGTCCCTCACGGAGAAGAAGCTGTGAAACGAACAGCAAAGTGGAGCAAAGTTTAGCAGCTAAAGAGACGCTTCCTTTGGGAGTCGGTGGAGACCAAAAGCAGAGTTCAAAGAGAGAGAGGACTGGAGACAAGCAACCGGTGTTTGTCCTCAACAAGCAGCCTCGTCTCCTGGGGGAGGACAGGGAGTGTGGATGGGTAACATTTTGTTGTGAAGTTAACCATCTATTTAAAACAATGAGTCGATGTTGCCGTATTGCTGCTGCCCCCTAGAGGCCAGAGCAATAGAACATTGCGGGTTCAGGTGACGGCGGACTAAATGAGGACGGTTGGGGCCGGCCCTATTTTTAGACACGTTGACTGATGAACTCAAAAAGCACATGAAACGGAGGGGGCTCGTATGTACTTAGAGAAACAAGTCTTGAAATGATGATGGCGGGGGTTCTTTCATCTGAAGCCTCAGTCTGGCTGCTGCCTTTCTGTCTGCGTCCCCCGGGGGCCCTTTCATTGTAGTCCTTTCTTTAACGTACATTAAGAGAAGGCGGCACGGGGAGAGGGTGGGTTGGGGGGCGTCACCAACCGCAGACTAATAAGATTCTGCTGGAATGGGACCGATAAAAGGCTCCGAGTGTCACCTGTGGTTGACCAGGCAACGGCCCACAAAGTCCAGCCACACTTGACCTTGACCCGAAGGGGCCCCCACGTCCTTCTGAGAGACTCCGTCGCGAGGCGAGAGGGCAGCGCTGCTAACGAAGCCCCCGGGTCGGCCTTTTTATTTATTTATTCATTTGATCTTGTGCAGCCGCTCGCGCCAAGCTGAGGGCCTCTAATGAACTTTTACATCAATAAGTCCGAGCGGATATCCGGGTGCCGAATACCTTTGTGATAATGAAACAACTGCGTCAAGAGCTCATATACCGGATTGACAGCAAGAGGTTGAAATTACTCATTTTCTTTCTGGGTATAAGGAGTCGGGATGTATTTAGCCTAGCTTAGCATAAAGACTGGAAACAGTGGAGGCTGTTAGCTTCGCTCAGTCCAAAGGTAAAAGTCTTCCCAGTGACACCTCTGAATCTCTTTAATCAGCATGTTTGTAGATACTTGCCGTGATCCCGTCATCTTCGTGCTGCAACGTTTTGATTCTGAGCGGTTGGCAGGTTTGGTTTCATCGTGCCAAAGCCCAGAATCTGTGCTAACATGTGCCTCGTAATCGCCAGAAGCGCTGCAAAGAATACAGGCCAAACACGTCCTGACAGCTCCGTACTTCACCGGCACCACAGCGCTTCCATCCCTCTTCGTCTCGCTCATATCTGATTATTATTCGCCAGCTAGCTTAGCTTAGCACAGAGACTGGAAACAGGGGGAGAAGCAGCTAGCCTGGCTCGGTCCGATGCTAGGGCTCCACATCACAGTTGCCAGGTTGCCATTGGCAACCATTTCGAGAAATTGGTAAAAGCTTCTTGACCTTCGGTTTCTACTCTTTAACATATAAAAACAGCAAAAAGTGTCATTAGTTCTATTTTATTATTTACATAAGATCAGAAACAGAACTCAACTATCCAGTCAACACCCGTATTTTAGTTTTTATACGGATTAAAACAACTCAACTTCGGGCCCAAAGAGGACTTTGTGGCCGTTGGACTGAGCCACGTTAGCCAGAGGCTGAAGATAAGAATTTCTTTTTTTTTCCTGATCACACTGGGTGGTTTTATCCGAAAAAAGGGAGGAGCCTTTGATCGCTGAGGCATGGCGGTCCCTCTCGATACTACACATCCTGTGTGTGTGTGTGTGTGTGTGTGTGTGTGACGCCTGCGTTGATCTGCCGTAGGATCGTCCGGTTCCCCTGGCAGATCGGCGAGGAGAAGGTCCGACGCGTCTTCCAGGAGGCGCTGAAGATCTGGAGCGACGTCACGCCGCTCACCTTCACCGAGGTCCGGGGCGCCAAGGCCGACATCCGCATCGACTTCACGAGGTGGGAGGGGCCACCAGGGGAAAGAAAACGTCTTTGAGGCGTTATTTGGAAAGGGACTCATGGCGCGTCAGCGTCGTGGAATCTGTAACGTGTTTTTCTTTAACTTCCTTTCATATTTAACTGGTACTATTTGGGTTTGGGATCAACGTGAATTGGTTTATAACAATAATAATTATGAGCTCATCGCGCCGATAACCTTCAGAGGGTTTTTTCTCATCGGAGCGTTTGTTTTACGGACCTGCAGGTACTGGCACGGAGACAACCTCCCCTTCGACGGCCCGGGTGGGATCCTCGCTCACGCCTTCTTCCCCAAAACGCACCGGCAGGGCGACATCCACTTTGACTACGACGAGGCCTGGACCCTCGGAAACCACATGGGTGGGTTGGACTATTGTTTCACTCAGTGCAACATAAGACAGATAAATATACATTTATTATTATTTATTTATTTACTATATTTTAAAAGCAGCGAAACAAAAAAATACAAAAAATTTAAAGCAGCTATACGCTCTAAACAAACGAGGAAAAAAAGAGAAATAAAATGTTGACTCAAGTAAAGAAAACAACTTCACGCCATCTCTACCACCCCCTCGCAGGGACGGACCTCCTCCAGGTGGCGGCCCATGAGTTTGGGCACGTCCTGGGCCTGCAGCACTCCCGCGTGCCGGGAGCCATCATGTCGGCGTACTACTCCTTCTCCTACCCGCTGAGGCTGAGCGACGACGACAGGCGCGGCATCCAGTACCTCTACGGCGCCCGGCCGCGGGCCCCGCCCTCGCCGCCGCCCCCCCCGCCGCCACCGCCGTCCAACCCGGAGACCAACGAGATCCTCAGGAACGTGAGTGGACGCAGCAATTTAGAGAAGAAAAAGGACGACGTGTGTGGGATTCAGTGCCATCTAGTGGCGAGGACGCAGATTGCATCCGACCGAACAGCACTTCCTGTTCCACTAAAGTAAAACATTAAAAGTCTCTGGAGAGTTTGGTTTGGATGCTCAGCTCAAAGCACATTTAGTTTCCTACAATCCTTTAATGCAGCTCGGAAGTTGCTGGTTTTATTATTTAAATAGAGGCTCAGTCTTTTCCTAAACTGCTGACAGTAGTTTTGTATCAAAGTGCATTAAAAGACGACAATAGAGGTTTTCATCGTTGGATTAATCCCCATTAAGGTCGAATGCCCCAAAAATGAGCTTAATGAACAAAACGGAGTGAACGATTGATGCTGATTCTGATCTGTTTTATTGAGCATCTTTAATCAGTTATTATTTGTTTTCTTCTTCAATTCATTCATAAAAAACGACTTCATGTATTTTGTGAAATACCAAAATACAAATGAAGCATGAATGCAACATTTACTCAAACGCAACAACAGCCAGCATCTCTCTGGAGGCTGAATCGCTCAAACGGGAGGAAGTAGTGCATCGGCGTGGGACTATTTTCTGCGGCGGATGAATCCACATTTGGTATTTCTAGTCAGAATAAAGTACAGTTCAAAATGAAGGATGTTTCTAAATGGAGCTTTATCACTCAGGGAGTGATAAAGGGAGTGGGAGGGAGTTCATTTATTTTCATGGAATTTATTGATAAGTAAAACAATATGGAATAACCCCCCCCCCCCTCAAAGAGTTAAAAGAATCTTTGATTTCAAAAGAGTTAAAAAGAATGAACGAGGGTCAAAGTTTCTCCTGTAGAACTTCTAACCTTTTACCCCCCCGACAATAACCCTTACCCCGTGTCTCCCCCCAGCCCGACGTCTGCCAGACGGACTTCGACGCGGTGTCGCTGATCCGCGGGGAGCTCTTCTTCTTCAAGTCGGGCTTCGTGTGGCGGATCCGGGACGGCCGCCTGGAGGGGGGGTACCCGGCGCTGGCGTCCCGCCACTGGAGGGGCATTCCGGACAACATCGACGCCGCCTTCGAAGACAAGTCGGGGAACATCTGGTTCTTTCAAGGTGGGGGACGGCGAGGAAACAGAGACGAGTGCAGTGGCGGAGGGAGGGGAGGGGTTTGTACATGTGGGCGTGTCTACATTCTTGTTCTGGGCCGCCCCCAACAACTTCACCACAAAAAGAGTAGAAATGAGACGATGGATGAGAGACGTGGACGTGGAGCTCACTCCCCCCCCCTCCCCCCCCAGGTGAGAACTACTGGGTTTTCGATGCTGAGATGCAGGTCCGGGGCCCGGAGCCCGTCCGGGGTCTGGGCCTGTCGCCGTCGGGGATCCGGGCGGCGCTGCGCTGGGGCCACGACGACAACTTCGACACCTACTTCTTCAGGTCGGGCAGCTACTGGAGGTTCAGCCCCCACCAGCGGCGGGTGGAGGCCGCCCACCCGCGCGGCATGCAGGACTGGAGCGGCGTCCCCGGGGACGTGGACGCCGCCTTCAGGGACATCTACGGTAACTTGCATCAATTCCGTGACACGAGTTGGTGTGAATGAAATTGACTCCACCGCGGACGCCTTCCGCTGTTACGTCATTGGCTGACCGGGCCGTTTCCTCTCTTGTCAGGCTACGCCCACTTCATCCGGGGGCGCCAGTACTGGAAGTTGGCCCCCGTCGGCATGAACTCCTTGGAGGGCTACCCGCGCTACGTCGGCGTGGATTTCTTCGGCTGCAGGAGCGCGTGAGTCACGTCAGGTTTCTTCTGGACCACGAAGAGGACGTTTCTGGAGCAGAGACGTTTGCGTTCTTCATCCTTCCTCTTTGCTTTGCTCCGTTCATCCTCCCTCTCAGGAACAGCAGGTAACGTTTCCCCGACTCGGACCTCCTGTGCAGCTTCGCCCGGATTCATTTTGCACATTTTCTGTTTTCTTAATCACGGCGAGGTGAGAATCTGTGAGAGCGCCGAGGCTGGTTTTCATTGGGGAGTGTTTGAAGAGTGACATCAGACTATTAACATGAGTTCCAACTCAGAAATCCTTTGTGATGTCGGTAAACAACTGGAATCCCAACATATGAACAAAAGTCACATTGTGCTGGAGTTTGGTATCAGTAGAACATTCTGCTCTGCTTCCAACTCGTTTGGCTTTCAGAAGGTCTGCACACAAATACACTGTCACAGTATTAGATGGAGAGACTGGATTCATGGCACGAACATCCCAAATATCCAAGTACACAGCGCTTAATGTAGATAATCTGGATCCCTCTAGACACAAATAGGTTCTCACTCTTCAGTAAAGCGGCTGTGATTTGAGACGTTTCACATGAAGTAACGTATTTATATTCCTTATTTGGGCAACGAGGTTCCTTGAGAAAAGACGGGATTTGGGCCTTTTAGATGTTATGTAACCAACACAAACACTGCCTGTCACTCAATGAGGAGTCTTAATGAATATTCATGTTGGGAAGAAGAAGGAGGAGGAGGAGGAGGAAGAAGAGGAGGATACCGTCACTGCTGCCTCCCGTGGTGATGTCCCTCCTCCAACGTGACGTCATGAAGCTCCCGTGGTGATGTCGCTCCTCCAACGTGACGTCATGAAGCTCCCGTGGTGATGTCCCTCCTCCAACGTGACGTCATGAAGCTCCCGTGGTGATGTCGCTCCTCCAACGTGACGTCATGAAGCTCCCGTGGTGATGTCGCTCCTCCAACGTGACGTCATGAAGCTCCCGTGGAGATGTCGCTCCTCCAACGTGACGTCATGAAGCTCCCGTGGTGATGTCGCTCCTCCAACGTGACGTCATGAAGCTCCCGTGGAGATGTCGCTCCTCCAACGTGACGTCATGAAGCTCCCGTGGAGATGACGCTCCTCCAACATGACGTCATGAAGCTCCCGTGGAGATGACGCGCCATGAAGCTCCAACATGACGTCATGAAGCTCCCGTGGTGATGTCGCTCCTCCAACGTGACGTCATGAAGCTCCCGTGGAGATGTCGCTCCATCCAACGTAAATGTGGCGTCATGAAGCTCCCGTGTGGTGATGAAGCTCGCTCCTCCAACGTATGACGCCCCTTCACGCCATGAAGCTCCCGTGGTGATGTCACTCCTCCAACGTGACGTCATGAAGCTCCCGTGGTGATGTCCCTCCTCCAACGTGACGCCATGAAGCTCCCGTGGTGATGTCGCTCCTCCAACGTAACGTCATGAAGCTCCCGTGGTGATGTCACTCCTCCAACGCGTACGTGAAGCTCATGAAGCTCCCGCGTGGTGATGTCGCTCCCTCCAACGTGACGTCATGAAGCTCCCGTGGCGATGTCCCTCCTCCAACGTAACGTCATGAAGCTCCCGTGGCGATGTCCCTCCTCCAACGTAACGTCATGAAGCTCCCGTGGTGATGTCACTCCTCAGCAGTCTCTCAGGCCGTTTGAAGAGAAGCTCCAGGGCGCCACCTAGAGGACGTCCCCCCCAGGAGCAGGGAGGCGTCTCCTCACGGCATCTCCGCCTCACGCTGGATGATGTCACCGCTCCTCCGTCACCTCGCCGTGGTGCGTTCAGGGACAGTGGCTGCTGACTAACAGAAGTTATCAAACCAGCTGGTTGTCAAAAACACGCTCAAGTAAAAACCCTTTTCCTCTGAAAAGAACATCAGCGCATCAGACTCAGGTCAACATGTCCTCCTCCTCCTCCTCCTCCTCCACCTCCTCCGTCATCATGTGACTTTAATGTGCTCCAGCTGTGAGTGGCTCCTCCACTGGGACTCAATTTGTTTGTTTCTTCTACGATTTGTTTGACAAAATACTTGTTTCCCTCTAAATGTTCGTATTATCTCCCATTAATCACATCTATCTGGTGCCATAATAACGTATATTTTATTACATTATCAGTCAAAAGGGACGTTTTACTGCTGAGATATTACTTTTACTTTTGATATTTTAAGTGCAGTCAGCTGAAAATATACCTGAACTTGTAAAGAAAAGTACTTTTGTTCCGTGGTATTGGTACTAGTACTTAAAGGTGGTTTAAAAACGACATTGGGGGAAGTTGCTCTTCGTCACAGGACGTGACCTCTTCCTCCTCTTCGATCTAACGGCTCTCTGGGACCCGGTGACGCCGTGCTCTGACCCCTGCGCGGGCCCCGTCCCGCAGGTTGAGCCCCGCTGAGCTGAGATCAGATGTTAGTTCTTCAGTGCAGGGCGCTGACGAGTCGTATTCAAATATTTATACACAAACAACTTCCATGTACATACGTGTGTTTGGTTATTGCCTCTTTGTTTGTACTCATATGTGTAGAATCCTGTACATTGAAATTAATGAAACTTTTTCTTATTAATAAAACCATAACCTTTTTACCATGTGTGTGTGTATTTTATTTCATCTAAAATGAAAAGGCAGGCATGTCAGAATGTGTCCTTCCCCGCAAATAAAGAGCTAAGCAACATTATTAAACAATGATGATTATAATAATACTTTTTACACACGGAATCATCAGTATTTAACACAAACACAGATTATAATCTGTGTTTTCATGTCAAGTCTTCTGCTTTAAATAAGGTAATTTATTATTAATATCTTATTTTATTACACATGACTCATTTAAGGAGACTTGATATGTTTTAAAATAATGAATATAAACCCAATGAGGTTATAAACTGTAAAAGAGGATAACGGGTAAAAAGAGTTCCCCGCGTCGGGGCGGATGGTGTTAATTGCCGGGGGCATCTGATTGGCTGCTGCGGGACGCAGGGGGCGGGGCCTGTGCGGCGTTCAGGGAGCCGCGGCTGTCAGTCAGTGAAGCAGCAGATCGATGGCGCTCAGCCTCGCTCACGAGTACCTGCAGATCCCCGTGGTGACGCGCGCGTACACGACCGCGTGCGTCCTCACCACCGCCGCTGTGGTAAGAAACGACAACAACAACAACGACAACAACCGAGTTTAAACTCTGACCTCCGAGCTCTGACGAGGCGGGAAACATTTCGATACATGAAGAAGAAACATTCAACTCTAAATCCTTTTGTTTTATTCACAGTCCAGCTGCTTATTATGTTGCTGTTGGTATTTGTTTTCTCCTGTTATTTTATTCATTTCATATAAATGAAAGAAGCTTTACATATAAGTACATTTAACATTAACACGTTTTTGCCTTTAAAAGAGCTGATGTGGTTTAAGAATGTTTAGTAGTTTTGCGGCAATATGCATTTAAAATGTTTGAATAAAGCCCCAAAAGTACCAATCTTAAGTGTATTGCACATATTGTACATATTATGTGTGACAATACATAAATAACTAAATCTACCTTGTAAATATAATCGCTATAATAGATATTTTTGCATTTTCTTTATTATTTGCTATTTTTAGACACTTTATTCTAATCACTTTTTTTAACTTTAAAATATTTCATTTTACTTAATGGATGTGTAAAGGTTTGTAACAATGACAACAGAGCTGAATCAAAAGTGTAGGAATCCAAATTGATTACCGTGTCATTAGAAGAGCAAAGCAGTTCAACTTGTTTAGAGAATAAAATGAAGGCAGGTGAAGTGTCAGTTATCACTGGAGGTTTAAACTGAAATCACTGGAGGTTTAAACTGAAATCACTGGAGGTTTAAACTGAAATCACTAGAGGTTTAAACTGAAATCACTGGAGGTTTAAACTGAAATCACTGGAGGTTTAAACTAAAATCAGTAGAGGTTTAAACTGAAATCACTGGAGGTTTAAACTGAAATCACTAGAGGTTTAAACTGAAATCACTGGAGGTTTAAACTGAAATCAGTAGAGGTTTAAACTGAAATCAGTAGAGGTTTAAACTGAAATCAGTAGAGGTTTAAACTGAAATCAGTAGAGGTTTAAACTGAAATCACTAGAGGTTTAACCTGAAATCAGTAGAGGTTTAAACTGAAGTCAGTAGAGGTTTAAACTGAAATCACTGGAGGTTTAAAATGAAATCAGTAGAGGTTTAAACTGAAATCAGTAGAGGTTTAAACTGAAATCAGTAGGGTTAAACTGAAATCACTAGAGGTTTAAACTGAAATCAAGTCAGTAGAGGTTTAAACTGAAATCAGGTTTAAACTGAAATCACTGGAGGTTTAAACTGAAATCACTAGAGGTTTAAACTGAAATTTAAACTGAAAATCACTGGAGGTTTAAACTGAAATCACTGGAGGTTTAAACTGAAATCAGTAGAGGTTTAAACTGAAATCACTGGAGGTTTAAACTGAAATCAGTAGAGGTTTAAACTGAAGTCAGTAGAGGTTTAAACTGAAATCAGTAGAGGTTTAAACTGAAATCAGTGAAATCACTGGAGGTTTAAACTGAAATCACTGAAATGAAATCACTAGAGGTTTAAACTGAAATCACTGGAGGTTTAAACTGAAATCACTAGAGGTTTAAACTGAAATCACTGGAGGTTTAAACTGAAATCACTAGAGGTTTAAACTGAAATCACTAGAGGTTTAAACTGAAATCACTAGAGGTTTAAACTGAAGTCAGTAGAGGTTTAAAATGAAATCAGTAGAGGTTTAAACTGAAATCACTAGAGGTTTAAACTGAAATCAGTAGAGGTTTAAACTGAAATCAGTAGAGGTTTAAACTGAAATCACTAGAGGTTTAAACTGAAATCAGTAGAGGTTTAAACTGGAGGTTTAAACTGAAGTCAGTAAATATTGTGTCTTCATACAAACTAAATAACTAATGTGTGTTGTTGTCTTCAGCATCTCGAGGTCATCACCCCCTTCCAGCTCTACTTTAAGCCGGACCTGATCATCAGAAGATGCCAGGTAGCATTTATTCAATACTTGTGCTACGTTGTCACATTTCATCTTTATTGATCTCGCTTTCTCTCTCAGATTTGGCGCCTTATAACCAGCTTCCTCTTCTTCGGTTCTCTTGGATTCAGTTTCGTTTTCAACATCAGCTTTCTGTATCTTTTGTTAAAAAGAAGATGTGGCTCCATATTAGATAAAAAGGTAAAAGTATGAACCAGAACTTTTCATGTAAGTTCTTCTTCTTGCATGTCAATGAGAGATTGTCGTCTCCGATCACACAATCAGCGTGTGGTTGTCGAGCCGGAGTGTAGTTTGCATCCCTGACGCAGCGGCAGGTATCGGTACTGCCGCCTGCTGGAGGACGGCTGCTTCCGGGGGAGGACGGCGGACTTCGTCTTCCTCTTCCTGTTCGGTGGCGTGCTGATGACCGTATCCTTTCAGCAGACCGCAGCTGCCCGCCGTTCATTCCACGCCAGTGGCGTTCATTGGAAGATAAACGATGTATGTCAATGGTGAGGTTGGTGGAATTTGCAACAGCTTTTAACGGTGAGTTAATATTTAAACTTTCTACAAACAGAGTCGCCGTTACTCTGAATATTAGGCAGAACAAACCAACCAGACTGAACAACAATCTACTGAAGAACTGTGATGTCAGAGTTTCACGACGCGGTCACCATTTCAAAATGATTCACCGTTACTGAATATAATATCCATATGGAGAAAATCCACAGAAAATTAAATAGATTTACATAATAAAGCTGTTAATAGAAGTATCTTCCACTTTTGTCGGCAAATTGGTTGCATGGAAAATAGGAATATGAATGTAAAATGAGTTGAAAAGAATTAATTTACACAATATTATCGTAAATGTATTATTTACATATCAACATTTCTTTGTAAACAATTTCATGTACATATATTTTAAAAATTATAATTTTTGGATTGAATTAGCACTTCTTAACGTAATAAATACTTATATATTTGTTGGTTTATCTAATATGAACAAAGCACCATAATAAACTCAGTAAAAACTGAAAATAAAACTATAATAATTTAAAAGAGCGAAAAATGCAAAAAACTAAAATAAACTTGAGAAGCTGGAAGAAAGAAATTAAAAGTAAATTGAATTTATAATCAAAAGTGGTTGTGGATTTCTGATGTCTATTGAATAACGGATGATTGACTAATGTTTACACTCTCCAAGTGACGACATCAACAAAAAGTCTTCAGTTAATTATTCAAAAATAAATCAATATTTCTTAATTAAATCAGATAAATGGACTTTTTTTTTAATATCTTGTCATTTTGAATCATTTAACGTCATGCTAACGGTGACCACGAGTAACAACGTGGGCTTTAACCTGGAGGGCGCTGCAGCTGCTGGGCCTGTTCTCCGACGTCTTCCTCCTGGGTCAGGCCTTCGTCGTCATGCTGGTGTACGTGTGGAGCAGAAGGAACCCGCTGGTCACCATCGACCTCTTCGGCCTCCTCTTCTTCCGGGCGCCGTTCCTCCCCTTCGTGCTCGCCGGCTTCTCGCTGCTGCTCGGGAACTCCGTGGTGGTCGACCTCCTGGGTGGGACTTTGACCTCGTCTTCTTCTGTAGAGGCAGCACAGTAAACTAGAGACATGTGAATGAATATCTATAATATTCAAAACGCCTAAATGATGAAAGTCCGAGCAGTTCAAAATGGATCCTGTGTCTAAAGCCTCCAAAACGAAGTCTGAATAGACTTCAGTGTGTGTTGTCATGGCGATGGAGCAGATGACGACGACTCCTTTGTGTTTTCATCAGGGATCAGCGTCGGTCACGTGTACTACTTCCTGGAAGACGTGTTTCCAAACCAGCCGGGAGGCAGGAAGCTGCTGACCACGCCGGAGCTTCTGTGAGAGAACCTTCATTTTTTATTAACAAAGAAAGACGATCGGGCAGAAAATCCAGAACTTTGGACCCTAAAGTGCTAAAAACAAATGCTTTTTATTAATATCTGATGCTATTTTCTGACCAAAACGACTGCAAAGACCTTGAAGCAGAGTACGCTGTAGGGCGGGGCTTACTGTGATTGACAGATCTCTTGATCACTTTCCTAATATGGTCACTTCTTTTCATTGGAGGACGGAGATACATTTAGAAAAAGGAAGTCGGTGTGGACAGAATCTTATTTTAAAACTATAAAAATCTTTAGTCTTCAAAAAAAAAATACTGTTTGGAGATTTCTAGATGTTTAACAGGTGTTTGTTAAATCGTACGATAACTTGACACGTTCCTGTTGGCGCACAAAGAGAATGAGAAGAAATGTTACAAAGTTCCATCAAAACATTTCTTAATAAACTGTTTCATTATCAAAAGAGAAAGATACAAAATGATAAAAACATTTAGGAAAAGCAAAGAGTTTTTTCTTCATCTGGGCCTCGTTCTCTCCCCCCAGACGGACCTTGTTTGACCGGCCTGAGGACCCAGACCACCGCCCCCCAGGACTAAGACACACCACACCCCCCCTCGACCACCGTGTTTTAAATCTGAAGGACACAAAGTGTTATTTAAACGAACATAAAGCATTGTGGGTAGAAGGAATGTAGTTCTTTTGTTTACTGCTTAAAGGCCCCCTGTGGAGCAGCCGACCACCAAGTGTCAATGTGCGACGTCGCCACGACTACGATCGTCTCTCACAGGACCTTCGACTTGAGATGAATCTAACAGAAAGGATCTTGATATTTTTTTAATCCCGGCTTGCGACACGTCGGTTAATAATAATTTGTAGCGCACTTCATCATGTAAACGTCTCATTTCACTAAACTAACGTCCCTGTGACGCGAGTGACCTCGTTGTCTCTGATGAAGGAATGACATCATGTGACGCCCCGTCTGCACACGCTGCACTTTCCCCCCCGATGCCTTTGTGGGTCAGACACTGAGCGACCAAATGGAAACTGCTTAGCACAACAACACAAAACAAGTCCCCGTGTGTGTGTGTGTGTGTGTGTGTGTCCTGCATCGTCGCCCGTGGCAACACTCTTCAGCCAGTGACGATCGTTCGGGGGCCGAAAAGGGAAGTCAAGGGTAAATAATCAACCTTTAGATAAATAATCATTTCAGCTAAAAGATTTAAGGTGGATCTAAATTTTTGCTCAAAACAGAAAAGTGTATTTTATTTATTGAAAATCAACCTGTAAAAATGAAAATAATATTTCTGGTCTCGGAGGGAAACCTTCCCGAGGCCGATGGGACGTCGTCATAAAGCCAGAAGAGATGTGACCTGATGGGGGCGCTAGAGTGATCGAGTCGTCCTCTGAGGAACCGGACAAATTGCAGGACAATAAATCTGAGACGTTTGTTCTGTTTTAGCTTTTAACAAACCAAGAGTGAAACTTTCGGCTCATTAACAAACTGTTAAAGTGAATAAAACCGCTGAATCATGTGAGTAATTATGTATTTAGTTACTGCAGAAACTTATTGAAAGATGTTTTAAACTTGAAAACAAAATTTAAAGAAAACAAAATTTAAAGAATCAACAACAAGACATTCAAGCTCTCACTGTTTTTTATTTTGTAAGAATTATTAAAATGTACAAAAGACACCAAATACAACATAACAATATATATATATATTATCTGAGACTGGCTGCGTGGTTGTTCCAGAGGTCAAAGCGATCGAGCGGCTCCTCCACGCCGAGGGGGGGTAACAAAGGGGTATTTCTTTCTACAGAACACAATATTAACATTAAAAACAATAAAAAAATTAAGAAAATAACACGGAAAGGAGGAGGAGACGAGCCGCCCGCGTTGCACCTCGATCCAGACGAGCCAAAGGGGGGCAGCGTCTTCTACCATGCGGGGGCCGTGTTGGCCAGTCGCCTCATCCGCCTGGGGGACAGGAGACGTCATAAGAGACGTCCCAGACCTGGTCCACCTGACCTCATCATCATCACCGTGATTTACAGCTTTTCTGTCATTTCTCCTCAGCAATTGACTTAATTAATAAACAAACACTTGGTTGCTAAAATCTGGTCTGTCTTGTCTTTTTATGACAGTAAAATCAATGAGTTTGAAGAAACTACTTCAACACATTTATCACATGAACATTGTTCCTTAGTGAGCGGATAGTGAGCTCTTATTTTGAAGGCAGAGCTGGACAGGAAGGAAGCCTCCCTCCTGAAGCACTCACCTGGTGTTTCTGTCCTGGTCCCTGATCTTCTTCTCCATCTCAGCGTCGGTCAGCGTCTCCAGCAGGGGGCACCACTGGTCGGCATCGCCCGTGTTCCTGATGGCGATCTCCACCGTGGGCAGCGGGTTTTCACTGCACGAAACATCATCATCATCATCATCATCACCACCACCACCTTCGTCACATCCAGGGGTCTCCTCCTGCAGCCGCAAACTCGGTGGAACTTTTGAAGTCAATTTAACTTGAAGCTTCAAAAGACGTTTCGATTAAATACTGAAGTGTAACTGAAACATCCACCGTGTTCGTTGCCACGGCGACGGATGTTTCAGGGTAAATCCAGACTCAAAACAATTCAATATTACGCCTTAAACTAGTTTTTGTAACTTTACGCTCACTTAGAAATTCTTCTCCCTGTTTTGAGATGATGAAACCAATAAAGCCCTGGAACATATCTTCTGGGTCAGAGGTCACCGCCACTGTCTGGGTTTTAAGTATTTCACATCCCGAGAAGCTTTTCACCTAGAGAAGCAACATGGAACACAAGACTCAAGGTTTAACCCCAAATCCAGCTCTCGGCGAGAGGTCAAAGGTCACACTGTTTACAACTTGTTGAAATCCAGTGAAGACTATAAAACCCTAAATCTGATGAAACTATCCGCTGTCAGAGCAGCTTCATCTCCTTTCATTGTTAAAGAACGGCGTCCGGAGGCACATTTTCTTCGTCTCTTCTGCAGCGTTTTACCGTGACCGGAGCGTCGGCGCCACCTGCTGTCCTGATCGAACACTGAAAGGAGAATCCTGTGAGGGGGTTTGGATGATACCTGAAGGCGTAGGTCCTCTGGTGCCAGCTCAGCTGCCCCCGGATGCTGTAGGCGATGGTGGTGACGAACTCGCCGCCGAGGCCCAGCTCGCAGCACAGCTTCAGGGCAAACTTCTCCGGGGAGTTCTCCTTCTCCGACATGTCCCACTCGAACTGGTCCACTAGCGAGATGTTCCCCACGTGGATGTTGAGCTGCGAGACATGAGACAGGCGGGGCGTCACCGCGGGACCGCCACGCTGCTGCCCCTGTTGCTGTTGTTGTTGTTGCGCCGGCCCTCACCTTGATGATGACCCTCTGGTCCGTCTGCTCCTCCAGGAGGCTGTCCGTGGGGTACGACTCGATCTGCTGCCGGATGGCGGAGGCGATGGCGGGGACGAAGGCCAGCGGGTTGAGGTCCAGGTCGTCACAGAGGATCTCAGCGAACATCTCGGGCGTCATCAGCTTCTCTGGAGGTTCCAAACACAAGAGGAACGTTGATGGTTTTGGTCGTCAAGGGGCGATAGACTTTTTATCATTATGTATTAATGACTATTTGACAGCTGCTGGGAGGGAGACGGCGGTGAGATTAGAAGGTTACCGTTCATGTTCCAGGTGAAAGCGTCTCTGAGCTTCTGCCCCTCGATCTCCATGTCCAGACGGATCGGCACCAGGACCTCCGACTGAGTGGCGTTCTCGTGGATCACCGCCGGGTCGTGGTCATCAAAGCTGTGGCACAAACAAAGTCACATTTAAAATAAAAGCGCCCCCCCTTTGAGGGAGAATGCCGGAGCGGTGGAGGTCCGCTCACCACAGAGGGAACGTCCTCTTCTTGTCGCGTCCCAGCCGGCTGCGGTTGATGGTGGTGGAGCAGGGAACGGCGTCCAGGTGGTGGGAACTGTTGGGCAGCGTGGGAACCCACTGGCTGCTCCTCTTGGCCTTCTGCTCCCTGCTGGGGAGGGAGTATGCATACACACTTAAATATACACATATAAATATGACACAATCATACAAAAGGGACACGTGTTTCTAATCGGAGACGGAGAATCTTAACACATTGTTTCCTGCTTTGTATTCAAAGTTATAACGAGTTTATTTGTCGTTAGCCGTTATCACTACACACACATAGAACATACATACAAACATTTGTACAAAACATACAGTGACTTTATAAAATTGTTTGTACATACGAACCCGGGAACATTTGGAGTGCATCGGACAAAGCTTTCTAAATCTTAAGCCCGTAAAGGTCAACCAGTGATCCTCGTCAGCTCATGAACTGCTTCCGTTTATCATCGGAGCCATTTGACCACAGCTGCATCACCAGCGCCACACGCAGCGGCGGAGGTACCTGAGGTAGGCGGGCGGCTCCGTGCTGATGGAGATCGCTTTGTACTTCTCGTCGTTTCCCTCGAGGATCTCCTCCACCTCCGAGGCCTTCAGCAGAGTCACGCTGGTGGCCAGCTGAGTGTAGCCGTGATCTGCAGGACGACAAACCAGAGTGGAACCGATGGGCTCTTTCATTTTTAATCATCTCTTATACAAACTGTAGTATGTTCTCATAGTCTCAGTAGAGTAGCTCTGCACTTCAGTGTCACGTTATTATCAACACTAGTTCAGAGCCGTGGCGGGATGTGTGAGGACTCGCCGTGGGAGGACTCCACTATCTTCTTCCGCTCTTCTACTGAAGCCAGTTTCCTCCATAGCGACGGGTATCTCTTGTACAGGGAGCCTCTGAACATGCGCAGGTAGTTTCCAACCTGAACAGACAAAAGGACACAAAAAGTAGGATATAAACAAACACTGAAAGCAACAGATTATTCCCTAGAATTACTGAGGGGAACATTCTCACGTTTAGGTTCAACGGGTTATGACTCCATTATTTATTGAACAATATGACTCGTTTGTTTGTATGTTATATTGTATATTTGTAGCTGTGTTAACCTGAAGTCTGCAACCTATGACACACAAACATATATATATATATATATATATATATATATATATATATATATATATATATCTCACACACACACACACACACACACACACACACACCGGCTAAGAGTATCGTTCAACTTAAAACGATCTATCCTGCTCTGCTCTGGTGTTTAAATGTTTTATGTGAAGCACTTTGAATTGCCTTGTTGTTGACATGTGCTATACAAAATAAAATGGCCTTGTAGTTAAGTTCACGTTCATATTGGGTGGCCAGAGTCACGTAACAAGTTACTAGAAGATCATTACACATGAATAGCAACACAGTATATCGTTCAACCTTCACTACAACAAATAATGCAGCATTAGCAAGCTAGCTCGCTTAGCATACGTGTTTACTTATAGCTAGCTGAGCGGAAGCAAACAGGGTGAAGAGGAAAGTTTCTAAACAATTGATATTCCATTACTTTAAATAGGTATACCGATTACTGTGGTTCATCTTCGCAGCTCATACGTTAAATGAATGAATCTTGTTGTCCTGCATCGTTAGCTGGCTAGCTTATCGCTAACCGAAGGGTTGCCATTCCAATTAATCGTGTATGCCAAATACTAGTTACTAGTACATGCTTTATTTTACATAGTTAATTACTAACCTCCGATCCGATCATGTGAAAGTCTCCATCTTCCTCGAGCTGAAATTTAACCGGTTTTTGTCCAAACGTTTTGCTAAGCGCCATTCTGAAGGGAAACAACAAAGCTCTGTGCCACTGCGCAGGCGCAGAAGATAAGACGCTGCTGTCGCTGAGAGATGACGTAGTCAAATCAGCAGCCGCTACAGCGTCGAAAACGAAAAGCAAGTGTTATTGTCAAGGTTTGATTACGCATATGAGGAAGTTATGTTCTTTCGTTAACTTAACAAGATAATATACATTACATTACAACGCTATTATGATCCTTAAAAACTAATTAACGTTGTTTTGTGATAAAATCTACACAAATTAAAAAATAACTATTTTGGCGCTCTGATATGCTTCTGGTAAATAAATATTTCATTATTAAGCTTCTGTAAATCACTGAAGAGCTCCTAATAATCTTAATCGAAAGGACGTAATAATAAAGAGAAAAAGGTCTAGTTAATTTTATAAACTTAATGTTTATTCGTATGTACATGAATATATTAATCTATACCCAAGAAAGGAGAGAATATACAATGCAAAACAAAATCTTTATATACAAATCAATAAATAAACAAGGTAACAATCACAGACAGTTTTTGCATTCTACACATGATGTTTGTGTTCAGAAAAAGAAAAAAGAAGAGACTGCAGTTAGAAAAAGTTCTGAAATTCTTTTTTTTTTTGTTAAAATGAAAACAGAATGGCACCCGAGCACAGTTCAAGGGAACGGAAAAGGAATTAAAAACTAAACTTTTTTCTCTCTCTTCTTGTAAACCTTTTTTGTTCAAACTCGCACAGAATCAGGTCAAATCACACACACACACACACACACACACACACACAAAAAAGGTACGTCATGTCAACACGGGCTACGACGACACACAAACCAGTCTCACACCATCTGGAGTCCACTCACGTGCTCCAGGAGACGGACAGCTGCAGGAACAGCTGGAAACAGACTTTGTTCGTTGACTAAGGGACCATTGAGGACCCCTGAGAAGAAGCATTTTAAAGAATCACATCTTCAGGGGAAGCAGACAAAGCATCGAGGTGTTGTTGAAGTGTTGTTGCACTTAAGGTCTCCTTGTTACACTCGTTTTTTATCCCTGAAACTGGTCTCAAAGTCTGACGTGAAACACTCAACATCTGCAGAGACCTTCAGTCTCCTCCAGGACGGAGCTCCGGATCAGAAGCACGTCGCCTTTGATTCTCACCGAACAACAAAACCCTTGTTAGTAGACTGAGACTCTGTTTCTTCTGGTTGGTTGGAATAAAAAAAAAAAAAACTGTTTTATGTTTAAGAGTCACTGTTTTTTATATCTGCTAATTTGGCAGCTTTGATCCTGAAGGAACAGAAAGATGCGGCGGATGGATTCGTGGTGGAGTCTCTGCTCCTGTCTGCTTGTCCTCGGGGAGACGGTCTCACCCCCCCCGAAAGATGCAAACAACAGTAAACATACAACTTGTTTTTCTTCTCGTCTGTTTCTCTCTTCTATGTTTTTGGCACATGGAGGATCAAGTCTGTCGTGGATGTTCACTACGACCCCGTTGGGGGGGGGCGGACATTTACTTCTTTTTTTCTTTTTGTTCACAGTGCTCGACTTGACAGGCAGAGTGAGGGGTCAAAGGTCACAGTGTTCCTCAGCCGCCTCACCACATCGCTCTCTCTCTCTCTGTCCTCACTCATTTGATCGTCAGGGTGAACTTCATGCAGCTGGAAATAACGAAAGAAAAAGGCAAAACATGGTCGCTCTGCAATCCAGGCGAAGAGGGGAGACGTGAGGAAAAATCCAACTTTCGCTGATCGCACTTTAACCTGCCATTTCCTACATTTCCCAGGATGCTTTGCAGCGGGCGCGCGACCCTCAAGAGTTACTTTTAGGGTCCAAGAGCACATCTTTGAAAAGGGTTTGTGACGTCATGAGCGGTCCGTGGCGCCCTGAGCCCCTGGACGCTAACAGCTTAAGCTAACATTAGCCGTCAAAACTCATCCCGAAGGTCCTCTAGTGAGAAGATGTGAAACCAGGACGTCTGTCCTCACCCTACCCACCAGACTTACAATTCACCACGTGTGAAGCATTAAGTGCTTATTTAAGAGCAATGTTACAAGTCATAAGCATCAGAAGAAGAAATCTACAGCCGACAAATAATCCCGAAGTGAGAAGCTGCGTTTTGGTCCCTTTGATCCAGAAAATAACAAATAGCGTCAATGTGCATGAGACAGATGTTTAAGCAGCGGTGAGTGGCATGTGCCAAGAAGAACTTTGCAACAAATATCCAAACTGTCAGAAATACTCCCTCAAAAGCCGAAAGCACGTCACCAAAAGCCGCTTTTTAAAAAACAATAACTGAAGTGGTGGATTTTTCCTTTAAAAAAAAAAAAAGAGACGGTGGGAAAAGTCGGAGAAAAACCATCGAAATCCTTTAAATGTTTTCCAGAGAGGAGAGGCTGCGACATCACACACCCGCCATGTTGGAAGAAACGCTACACCAGTCCTCCTCCTCCTCCTCCTCCTCCTCCTCCTCCTCCCCCCCTTCGTCTACCAGAAGATCAGTTTGCTGTTGCAGAAAATGTTGTGATTTTGTGAGGCGATGAAAACTTCATAATCAAACATTTATATTCAGTATTCTTTCCTTCATAAAATATATATTTATTTTATTTTAAGTTTTTCTGCAGCACTTTTAATCAATAAAATAATCATCATTATCACCATTTAAATGGGTGCACTATGAGCTGCTGACAAGCCTTTTTTTAAGCTTTAGTTTTGAGGGTCGAAATGATTTTTCATGAAGATCCTTCCAAAGAATAAATGTTAATAAACTCAATACAGTTTTTTTGCAGTTTTTAAGATCAAATTGAATCCGTTTGTAAGGAAAATGTATTTTCCTTTTCTTCTATATTGTTGACGGATTTAAAGATGAAACAACATTTTTTGAAAACAGCAAACCCATTAAAGACGGAACGAACAACAAAAAGGAAAGAAGAAGCAGTGAGGCGATAGTTAGCAGCACCACATCAGAGCAGATTGCATAAGAAAAGAAAAATGTACAAAGCAACATGAAGGAGAAAACATCGATATCACGACGAGTCTATAAACAAAGTGTCACAGTCCGACTCAAAGGAAAATACTGTTAATCAATATGTGTATATACATATAAATATGTATATGCACACTCACTTCTTCCCTCCCAGGACGACGCCTCGTCCTCGCGTTGCCGTGGTTACCAGGTTCTCATTCAGGGCATGTGATTCATGGCTGTGCCCGCTGGCTCTTCGGACTAATTGACCTTTTCTTTTCTTCTTATTCTGTCCCCTAATGTGGCAGCGCTCAGAAGTCCAAGTAGTCTGGGGATTCCTCAACGTCGGCGGCGTTTGAACCTTTGGAAAGGAGCCGAGGGCGGGGCCGAGGGCGGGGCCTCGGTGCCGCCGCTGCAGGTCGGGGAGGCCGGGACGTAAAGGCGGCGGTTCACTCGCGAGAAAAAGTTCCCTGAAAAAATGGAAACACATTCGAAAACACAGCCGGCCGTCCTGCGCGTACGAGGAGGGACGTCAAAGAAAAAGAGTCATCGAAGGGATCTGACTGATGTAAACGGCTGTAAACAAAAAGGTGACGGACCAAGAAATGAAAACTCTCGGCCTCTTAAAAGTCCTCGGTGTGTGTGTGTGTGTGTGTGTGTGTGTGTGTGTGTGTGTGTGTGTGTGGGGGGGCTGCGGCACGTCCTCGTCTCCGCCTGCGTCCCCGTAACAAAAGCAAAAACTCAGATAGACTTCAGCTCCGGACGCAAGTGTTTCCCTGAGGGGCGGAGACCAGGGAGGGGCGGAGACCAGGGAGGGGCGGAGACCAGGGAGGGGGGGGGGGTGAGGGGGCGAGTTCTTCCTCAGAAAATCCCCTTGGCGATCTTCAGTCCCTTCTGTTTCATGCGCGGCAGCGTGGAACTGGTCACATTCTTGGCGCGCAGCGGCCGCGCTAAGCCCCGCCTCTTCAGCACAAAGTCGTAGTTGGCAGTGGAGTTCATGGCGTAGAAAACGTTGGCGTTGTCCGGGATACGAAGCTCTGGAGGGGTTGGGGGGGGTAGAGAAAGCAGTCGGTCAAAACAAACGCGGCATTTCGTGATTATTCTGGATGGATTATGAGATGAAGCGTCCGTGTGGTCACGTGGTCGACACGTACGAGGCGCTCTCGCTCACCTTTGTCCTCGGAGATCTTCTGCATCAGCTCGTACTCGTCGGTCTTCTCCCGCTCCAGGTTGTGTTTGATCATCGCCTTCCTGATGACGGCCGGCGTCTTGTCCTGACTCGTCACCTGGAGCCACAAGAAAGAGTCAGACGGGTCATGTGGTCCGATCGTCTCTCGGCTTTCTGCCCCGCTCACATCGGCGTCGCCTCCCCGTTAGCTCGTTAGCATCGAAGCTAAAAGGACAGTTAGTCAGAGCGCTCACCAGGATGCTCTTGTACATGTTTCCGTTCTCCACGTCCAGGCTGACCCGGATGATGCAGCAGTCGTCCACCTGCTGGTTGTACAGCGGCAGCGACAGGGTGGAGTAGTTGGACACCGCCGAGGCGGAGCGCTTGTGTGAGCGGGAGGCCGAGAGCGGCGTGGAGGAGGAGACGGAGGAGGAGGAGGCGCTGCTGGAGCCCGAGGCCGAGCCGGAGGTGTCCAGGGAGGACAGGGACGTGCACTCCCAGAACTAAGAGGGGGACGGGGGAGGTTATCACTGGACAGCTGATGTCCAATCTGCGATAATCTGAGCGTTTCGCACATGAAGCAGCAGGAAAGTTATCGTACAATCTGAAGTGTGGAGCTCTACAGGTGGTCTGAGAAGGAGCTGGGAGAGTTGCATTGTGGGTAATGTGGGGCCAGGATATGATCTCTAAGCTCTAGGGGAGTCAAGTACCGTGAAACGGCAGAAAATAGTGAGCAGTTATCCTGAAACTTCCCAGAGGCCGAAGTAAAAATCAGTTCCCAACGTTGAGAACAGATCATATAATTCTGCTTTTAAAGTCAGGAGAAGAAAAACACGAGTTTGTAACTTAAGATTGACCTTCGACCCAGGATGAGGATGTTGTTAATAATGTCTTATTGTGCTTAATAAATCTACTCACAAGCCACTCGGAGGGTGAAAATAGAAATAAAAATGCAGAAGTACCGTTACCGTTGACGTCGTATCGGCTGCCGGAGCTTCTCTCCCCAGAGCAGAGACGCTGAGTTTCACCGAGGGAGTCGACGTCTAGAGGGGGGAGGGGAGGTAGGGGGGAGGGGGGCACTTGGGTTAATGATCTTTTGTCCATTGAATCCCTGCACCACAACGGTCTCCGTCTCTCACCTTCCTCTCGTGTCCCTCCGGAGAGTCGGACAGGAAGCTGGCGTTCACGTCCTCCAGGTCCGACCCGCTGGAGCTGACGGAGGTGACGCTGAGGGCGTCGCCGCTGTCCCCCCCGCCCCCTCCGCCCCCCCTGGTAGGGCCTGTAGTGCGAGTGGTCGAAGGACTTGGAGTGAGAGCCCGGGACGCCGCTGCAGCCGGCCTCCGTCAACTGCCGGCTGGACACGAGACAAGGAGATATTCATTAAACAATGTACATTAATATAAAATATATATACTAATATATATATATATATTAGTATATATACATATATATTAGTATATATATAAAATCACTCACTCGCTCCAGCGCTTCATGATTCCTCCGTTCTTCTTGGCCCTCAGCGTGTTGCTGGCCGACTCCGACAGAGGCTCAATCTCACAGGACAGGTTGTAGCTGCAGGGACAGGAAGTGAAGACAGGGAGTGAAGACAGGAGTGGAGACAGGAGTGGAGACAGGAGTGGAGACAGGAGTGGAGACAGGACTGGAGACGGGGACATGGAGACGGGGAAATGGGGACGGGGAGTGGAGACGGGGACATGGAGACAGGGAGTGGAGACGGGACATGGAGACAGGGAGTGGAGACGGGGACATGGAGATGGGGAGACAGGGAGGGGAGACGGGGACATGGAGACAGGGAGTGGAGACGGGGACATGGAGACAGGGAGTGGAGACGGGGAGTGGAGACGGGGACATGGAGACGGGGACATGGAGACAGGGAGTGGAGACGGGGACATGGAGACAGGAGTGGAGACGGGGAGTGGAGACAGGAGTGGAGACGGGGAGTGGAGACAGGGAGTGGAGACGGGGAGTGGAGACGGGGACATGGAGACAGGGAGTGGAGACGGGAGGGGACATGGAGACGGGAGTGGGACATGGAGACGGGAGAGATGGGACAGGGAGACAGGGAGACAGGGACATGGAGACGGGGACATGGAGACGGGGACATGGAGACGGGAGTGGAGACGGGGACATGGAGATGGGGAGTGGAGACGGGGACATGGAGACAGGGAGTGGAGACAGGGACATGGAGATGGGGAGATGGAGACGGGGACATGGAGATGGGGAGTGGAGACGGGGAGTGGAGACGGGGACATGGAGAGACGGGACATGGAGACATGGAGAGACGGGGACATGGAGACGGGGAGTGGAGACGGGGACATGGAGACGGGGAGTGGAGACAGGGACATGGAGACAGGAGACGGGGACATGGAGACAGGGAGAGTGGGACATGGAGACATGGAGACGGGGAGGAGAGGGACATGGGGGAGGGACATGGAGATGGAGATGGGGAGTGGAGACGGGGACATGGAGACGGGGAGTGGAGACGGGGACATGGAGACGGGGACATGGAGTGGAGACGGGGACATGGAGACATGGAGTGGAGACGGGGACATGGAGACGGGGAGTGGAGACGGGGACATGGAGACAGGGAGTGGAGACGGGGACATGGAGACGGGGAGACATGGAGACGGGGACATGGAGACAGGGAGTGGAGACAGGGACATGGAGACAGGGAGTGGAGACGGGGACATGGAGACAGGGAGTGGAGACAGGGACATGGAGACACATGGAGTGGAGACGGGGACATGGAGACGGGGAGTGGAGACGGGGACATGGAGACAGCGTCTGTTCGAACACATCTGGGGTACCGGACCTCATCCGGTTCACAGTCAGTTCTGTTCACGCAGCGCTCAGAAGTCCCACACCGGCGTGTCAGTAAACGCAACACGATCCAGAGGGCGAATGTGCCGTTATTTGTTTTTTGTCCAATATAAAATCTGAGTTACAATAAAAACGAATGAATTACTCTTTACTACTAATAAAATATATTTTTACCGGCTGCATCTTTAATACGTTGTTCTGTTTGTTTGGAAGACAGATGAAAGGGCCGCGTGACGCGCCCCCGTCCCCCCCAATGGACTCACCTCTCGGCCTCGCTCAGCTTCTCCACCCCTGAGAACCACTCCCTGAAGTGGGCGTCCTGGGTGAAGCTGTAGTTGTTGGAGGCCAGCTGGAGCAGTTTGATCTGAGCGATCACCTCAAACTCCTGGAGAGGGAGACGTTTACACCACTGGACTTTAAAAAGGTTTTATTGCTCCTCTCAACTAGAAACCTTTATTCTTTTGAGTTATTTTTATATCGTTGCAATCAAAAAGGAAAGTGCAGCTCACCTTTCGTCTCTTCTCGAAGTTGATCAAACCGCCCTGAAAAAGAGGTAAAAAACACAAAAACATAAGAATGGGAAAATGAAGCGATCTGATTGGTTCACTTGAGTTGGAATGTGACGGGTGGCGGACCTCCGTGTGGTCCTTCATGGCCGTGTCCATCATCACCAGGTCGGTCAGGAAGGTCCCCAGGTAGGGAATCGTCCCCTGCATCACGCCCTGCTCACAGGGAGGAACAGACGCTCAGCGCATGTTAAAATAAAATAACAAAAATAATAATAATAATAGTGAAAAACTTCAGATAAAAGCCTCTCTGTAAAAATGGGTTCTGAGGTTTTATGTAAAAATAACTAAAGTATTTCTCAGGTTTAATCCATGAAGAAGCAGATGAAATATTATTTGATAATACATTTGTTTTTTCATAAATATAATCTAGCATAGAGACAGACGCACAATCTGTATCTGCACGGACACATTTTCATCAATTCCACCTAAAGAAACAAATACTGACAATTCTTTTCTTCTGAAATACACTTTTACCGAGATGAGAGGCTGGTTTTGGGGACAGGAGGAGAAGCTCCTCCACCTCCCACCAGGTGGTGCAGCTCACAGACTCACCAGGTCTCTCTGCTGCTGGTGTCTCCTCTGAGCTCGCTTGGGGTTGATCTCCAGCGTGGCGAACTTGGAGGTTCCCTCCTGGAGAGGAACCGAGAGCAAGTCGGCTTTAAATACGCGAGGAACGAAGCTCCTTCACTCTCTAATACGTTGATCCCACTTCAGATACTGTGAAGTGTGCGAGTCTGTAGAGTAACGCCGAGCATCGTATGTATTTGTGCCTCTTAATGGCTGAAGGTGGACAATGAGACATCCTGGTCTCACCACTCGGAACTACAAGGACGCTGTAGTCCTACGCTTCCCACAATGCATTTCGGTGAGCTGTGAGGCTTCAGTCCGGATGTCAGAGAAGAGGGAATAAAGTGGAGAACTCGATCACTCGATTCCTCCAGAACGCTCCTCAGGGTGACGTAGTTATCTGAGGGGAGCGGATGCAGCCTGGTCTGAGCAGATAGAGGCAACGCCCCCCCGGGCCGTTATCTACTGGCTGAAGGTTCCCCCTCGCTGACGTCAGAGGGGGGGTTTCCCACACAACGGGCATCCGTGGAAGGAATAGCAGGTTTATCGGTGGTGGTATTCTGTGTTTGACGCGCTCACCACCCGCCGCGGAAAATACACCCAAAGCAAACAAGCACTAGTTTCCTTCTTTAAAATAAGTTATTTATAGAAAAGATTTTTAATTTGTCTTAATTAAGTCTAAAATCTAAAAGACATTCGGTTCATTATTGTACACCGCAAAACAACCATTTATGCTTAATATTTAAATTTTTAACTTTATTCCCTTGTTTTATACTAACCCATAGCCTTATTCTACTAACCTCCTTCTTCTTCTCTTTATTTTATTACTTGTGCACTGCTGTCTTGTCTGTCTACTGTCGCGCACTAACCGCCAAGACAAATTCCTTGTATGTTTAGCATATTTTGGTAATAAATGTTTCCTATTTCCTGATTCCTGATCTTGATTTGGGTTTAAAAACTGTTTCTAGCTCTTATACATCTTAAAAAACTAAACAATAGAATAATCTGATCCGCATCGAGGCTTTAAGAGAAAATAATCTGAGGTTTGTGGTTTAGCATCTAGATAGTATAATAATTAAATCAAATCTATACAGTATAATATTAAATGATCGCTGTAAGAAAAGCCTCTTCAGAGGTCATAGTAAATCGCAGTTATCCGTTTTAACGACGTAGTAGATTCTGAGGTTTTGAGCGGCGGCGTGTTTGATTTGATCTGTTAAATAATGTCGTCTGACCTTCACCAGCAGCTCTCGGCTGAGGGAGTAGTTGTTGTCGTCGGAGAAGATCTCCGACAGCTCGCGGAAGGTGCGGAAACTCTCCCTGCAGAAAGAGGTCAGAGGTCAGAGGTCGAGCAGCTTTGAAGAACACGTGAAGTCGCCGCGGCGCGGGACGCTACCGTGACACTTCCTCCCAGGTCCTCTTCAGGCGGTGGACGGCGTTGCACTGCAGGGCGGAGAGGATGGCTCGCAACGACGAGAAGTTCTTCAAGATCCGACACTCCTGAACACACCGGGGGGGACAAAGAGCAGCTTTAGGGGGTCCGCTGAGTCTCACGGGGACGTCAACACCCGGGGGCTCAGTCGGGTCAAATCACCAGCATGTGGAATACTGGATGTGGATCACAAGCGCACGACTCGTGATGTTGTTCTTCGACGTGGGAACCTTCTCTAGACGGGTTTCATTTTCAAGGAATTATACTTAAATTGGAAATAATAAAACCATCGTAAAATGTGTGTACATACTTGCCGTTTCCTTATATTTTACTTTTATTATCTTTTACTTCCTCATATTTTAATATATTATATTTTATACATATTTCTTTGAATGTGTATAAAAATCCATCCATCCATCCATTGTCAAACCGCTTATCCTGCACACAGGGTCGCGGGGGGGCTGGAGTCCATCCCAGCCAACTTATAGACAGGGTATCCTGGATTGGTCGCCAGCCAATCGCAGGGCTACACAGAGACATACAACCAATCACACTCACATTCACATCTACGGGCAATTTAGAGTCACCAATTAACCTGATCCCCAGAGCATGTCTTGGACTGTGGGAGGAAGCCGGAGAACCCGGAGAGAACACGCAGACACGGGGGAGAACATGCAGACTCCACACAGAAAGGCCACTGGGGCGGAATCGAACCCAGGACCTTCTTGCTGTGAGGCAACGGTGCTAACCACCACGCCACCGTGCCGCCTGTGTATAAAAATAAATATTTTTATTTATTATATTTTAGCAAATTAAAATATATATTTTTTTACATATACATACACACAAATAAAATCTAAATAACGTAAGCTATATACCGTATATATATGTTATATAGATCATCATAGATGATATCTTGGCTAATGGTATGAAATAATATTAATATTAATGACGCGTTTCTCCCATCATCTAACACCCGTCTCCGTGGCAACGGCTGCCGAACCGCCACTCAGAGGTCGGACGCGAGGTCGCCTGCTTCCTCACCCGAGCCACGTCGATCCAGCGCTCCAGCAGCCGGGCCCTCTGGTTGGGCTTCAGGGCGGGGTTGCTCAGGCAGGTGGTGATGACGCAGTTGGTGACGGAGTTGAACTGGGCCACGGTGGCCCTGATGGTGGGGGCCAGGTGCTCCTTGCCCTTCTTGTCCCGCTGGGACCAGATCCCCCCCAGGCAGTGGTAGGGCACCACCTTCTTAAACAGGTCCTGGAGGGAGAGGTGGAGGCGTGTGAGCCGGCGGGGGCTTTTCTTTTATCAGGAATCAGGAATCATGCAAGTAAGAGGCCTCAGTTTTACATTTGACTGTTTCCTCGTTTTTCACCACAATAAAGACGTCCATGAGCTTTCTATGGGAACGACACGGTCATGGAGAAGAAAGAGAACTAAAATGTGTCTTTTGTTCAGAATAAACTATTTATGTCAGAAATCAGGATCAGGAATCAGGAAACATTTATTACCAAAATATGTCAAACATACAAGGAATTTGTCTTGGCGGTTGGTGCGCGACAGTAGACAGACAAGTAATGAAATAAAGTAAAATGAAATGCTAATGCAATGTTAGTAGAATAAGGCTATGGGTTAGTATAAAACAAGGGAATAAAGTTAAAAATTTTAAATATTAGAAAAGTTAAAAAATATATATATATATTAAGCATAAAGTGCACTAAGGAAGGAAAGAAAAACAAAATAAAAGAAACCAAGCGGAATTACGAACTTAACTTAATTTACAAAAATTCTATATCTTCCATACTGTAAGAAAGGGGAGGGGCTCCGGTGTTATTTTGTTTCGTCTACTCACAAGAATTGAATGCGTTTTATGTGATCGTGTTACTTTATTGCTTTTATTTGGGGAAATACTTCAAATGAAACATTTAGAATAAAATGTAAAGTGTTGATGTGTTCAAGGACAGTTGTAAAGATGATAACCTGACTGTAAAGGCGGTTTACGTGCCGTGATAAAGGAGCAGTTTTTGCCAGTTGTTTAAAGAGAAAATGCTAAAACTTTAATGTTCTTTGTCGAATGTGGGAACTGAGTATGTTTTAATAACTAGTTATTATTATAAAGTGGTGGAGATGGGGAAGGGGGGGGGTGAGAGAAGCGGGAAGCCTGCTCACCGCGTCCATCAGCGTGAACTGCTCCGCCACCATGATGGGGTCGAAGGACAGGAAGCTGAAGGCAGGAAGCTCGTCCTCGAAGCCGCTCTCCTCCTGCGTAGCGAAGGGGCAGCCGATGTGTTCCCCTGGGGGGGTCCAGACAGAAGAACACGGCTTCTTTCACAACGCTGCCTCCACACCTGCACACATCCTGCACCTTCTCATCCTCCCTCTGACCTTCCTGTGGTTTTCTCTTCCCCCCTCCCCCCCTCCTCCCCTCCTGCCAACAAGCCTTTAAACCACAACGAAACGTGGAGCCCATAAAGCCTTTCCTTCCCTGGAGCCCCTTCCCCGCCGCCGGGCCCTTCCTGTCCTGCCTTCATACCATCGGGCTCGGGCTCACACTGCTGCTGCCGGCGGTGGAAGTGGGCGAGCAGGTTGCGGGCGCGGCGCTCCAGGTCCGAGCCGGGGAAGTGGCGGTGGAGGTAGGACATGAGCTGGTGCAGGCAGTCGTAGCTCGGGGGGCTCCAGAAGTCCTCCGAGTACTGGTCCAGCCACGCGCCCAGGATGGACGAGACGGTGCTGCGAAGCGCGCGCACACACACACACACACACACACACACACACACACACACACACACACACACACACACAGAGTGAAAAATAAATAGAAACAGTGTTTAACAGACAGTTTGTGATTACATAAAATGCATTTAGGCTCGACCTGATCAGTAGTGGACATTAGCGGTTAGCATTAGCACCTGACCGGAGGAAAATAAGTCCTCCCTTTTTCTCATACGAGTTTCCACGAGCTAACGATGCTAATGCTAATGGGCGGGGACACACTCACTTCCTGAGCTCGGTGCGGTCGTCCTGGGACACTCGGTGGGCCGCGGCTGCCGGCGCGTTTTGGAGCTTTGCGTACCTGAAAGAGAAGAAATCAATATTTACATTCTAGGAGAAAGAATCCGCCTCTTTTGCATTAGAAGTATCGTGATATTTCTGCTTTATTTCATCTTGTGAGAGAAGCTGTTTTTTCTTTAAATAGTTGTTGTAAATAGTTGAATAGTTTCAAAATGAATGTCCTAACTTAATCATTATACCAGGATAAAACAGAATAGAAACAAATAAATCTGTTGTTTATTGTGATGCAGATTTTTAAGTCCTACCTCAAATATAATTCAGATTATGAAATACAATATATGCTATATATCTATTACTGTCATCACATGCCAACATTATTAAACGCCTCTGTGCTCTCCTATCTGGATGCTGGTTCCTGACGGTGGTTCAGGCGTGTAGTTCTGTGGACGGTGGTTCTATCTGAGACGGTGGTTCTATGAGACGGTGGTTCTATCTGACGGTGGTTCTATGAGGGTGGTTCTATCTGATGGTGGTTCTATCTGACGGTGGTTCTATCTGTTCTATCTGACGGTGGTTCTATCTGACGGTGGTTCTATGAGACGGTGGTTCTATCTGAGGTGGTTCTATCTGGCGGTTCTATCTGAGGTGGTTCTATCTGACGGTGGTTCTATCGTGGTTCTAGAGGCTATGTGGTTCTATCTGACGGTGGTTCTATCTGGCGGTGGTTCTATGGTTCTATGAGGCGGTGGTTCTATCTGGCGAGTGTAGTTCTATCTGACGTGGTTCTATCTGATGGCGTGGTTCTATGAGGCGGTTTGTTCGGTTCTATCTGACGTGGTTCTATCTGATCTGGTGGTTCTATCTGATGGTGGTTCTATCTGGTGGTTCTATGAGATGGTGGTTCTATCTGATGGCGGTGGTTCTAACTGACGGTGGTTCTATGAGACGGTGGTTCTATCTGACGGTGGTTCTATCAGACGGTGGTTCTAGTGGTTCTATGAGACGGTGGTTGTCCCTGCAGTGGTCCTGTCGTACACCTTCTTACTAATCACACTATTTGAATCATCTCTGTCATAATTGAATGTATCGTTCATCTTCTACATTGTTCATTCTGTCCACATGACATCATTGTATTGTGTCCATCAGGAGACGGATCCTCTGACGTTCTCACTGAGGTTTCCTCCCTTTTTCATCAGTGTTTCCTGTGATGATGTTGCATGTGTCTGAAAGGCCCTCTGAATATGCAATTTACCACAAAATGAAATGAATTGAATTATTGATTAAATTAGAGAGTCGATATCAACACACACCAGTTTACTGAAATGTTATGTTTAAATAGGCAAATGAGGCATTATCTGATGAAGCAGACACCCCCTTACCTGTTGAGCAGCAGGTCCAGCACCTGCCTGGTGGAGGCGAAGGAGCGGTAGGTGCAGAGGAAGATGGTGACGTAGGTGGAGTCCTTGCCCCTGAAGGCCGACACCATGTACTCCACCAGCCTCTCCAGCGTGCCGGCCTTGATGGTGCGCACCTTGCAGGTCTCGTAGAGACTGAGGGCGGAGTCCGTCTCCACGCCCAGCCACCGCTGCCCTTTGCTGGCCGACTGGTGGAGCTGCACCTTCCTCAGCGTGATGGTGAAGATGGCGTCCTCCTCGGCCTCCTCGGCGATCTCCTGCGTCGAGCTCTGCGGGACGAGGGGAGGAGACGTTTCACTCAGAGGAACAAACACACCAGATGTCGGCTGGACAGAGATGTCGCCGTTACCATGGAGACAACCGGCTGAAGAAACAAGCCCTTTAAATCAGGACCGTCGGCGTGACCCCCCCTGGTTCTTTGCTGTGTGAGTCATTCTCTGTGAATCACGTGCATGGACACACACACACACACACACACACACACACACACAATGGCCTGTTGCTGACGGAGCTTACTGGATCAAAGTTCTCCTTGTTGTTGTTGTTTTTGTTGTTACACAACAGAAACTAACCACAGGGTTTGTAGTAATTCTGACGCTGCAGGTCAACAACAATTGTTTTGTTTGTGATGAATAACAGCAAAGAATGAAGTGTATTTTTTTTCTTAAGCAGATGAATCTGGATTCTACGGCCTCAAACCAGCTGATTAAGGACGTCTTTGGGGGCTTTAGGAAGCTGATGGACATATTTCCACTGACTGGTAGTGAAGTACTTCTGCTAGTTGTTTTGTTCGATGGGTAAATATGAGTCTGATTAAACGAAGGAATAAAAGGGACATGGAGGGGTTTAAAATGGTTAATGGTTAATCCTCAGACTGAAACCACAGCGAGCGGCTCAAAGTCTCTCCGATACTGAGATATTGATCTGAAAGGTCTCAGTCTGAACCACACAGGCCGAGCGTTTCAGTGTTGGTGCTTGGGAGAGAAACCGACTTTACTGGTCAGTTGCGGTCAGAGCCTGAAGCTCTTATCTCAGTCGCCGCAAAGGCACGAGGCTCCATCGACTCGAAACAACTGCTCCACCAACTGCTCCACCAACTGCTCCACCTCGCACACGCACAACCGTCCCCGTAGGACAGAGAAACAGGACTCTATCGCCAGCAGCATGTGCTTCCAATCAGCAGAGAGATAAACGACGTGGTGAAGGCATCTCATCACGTGAGGCCTCCCACTCCACCGCCATCCGTCACGCCCCCCCGCAATGCATCCTGGGAGCGTTAGTCATCGGGGGCCTCTGTGTCACTCCCTGTGTGCTTCCACTGCCTACTTGCTTTTTTTTTCTTATCCTGCAACATCTCAGTTGACGCCAAATCCCTCTGTTGTCTCTGCGTTGCCATGGAGACGAGCTCCAGAAAATGAGGTTTGGCTGCTGGTTCGGAAGAAGCGGCGGACACGTCTCCATTCGCTGCCACTGTTCCTGGACGTTATGATCTGAGTCTATGGGGTCAGCCAACGTGTACAGATGGAACAAAGTCAACACCGAGGAGAAGAAAAATGGAGGTCTGGACAACTTGTTCAAACCTCCATTTTTCTTCTTCTTTCTGAAATAAATCTGGATCAGCAAAACTACATTTTACCAGGTTACATTTGAACACATCACGTGTTGATAATGCTTTATCTTGAGATAATACTGGTTTTCACTGAGGGGAGCCTGAACGCATCTCAAGGTCGCTGAAGCCGCGTTAACAGTTTAAATAATTAGGAAACATTCCTTCCAAAATAAAGCTCGGGGTAAATTAGAAGGTTTCCCTCGGAAACTCTCCCACATTCCTTCGGCCTGACTCGCCGCTGCTCCGTCGACCAGATCAGCAAAGCAGCGCAGGAAGTGGCTTCTAAAGATAGGCGGCGGCCTCGGCATCCGCACGCACGAGACGAGATGATGGCAGAAGAGAGAACGCTTCAAACCAAAAGATCAAAAACGTGGTTAATGGGCTTCATGCTGCGAATCACAGATGCCACCTTCCTGTAATTCAGAACTTAATCTCTTCCTTAAAATAAGAAATAGTGCACCTGCTGGAACCCCGAGTTCCACTCAGCAACCACGATCTACTTTTCACTGTGAGACTTCTCTATTTATCTCTTTATCCTCACACTTCTTTGGCTCAGTTTGCCCCTCTCTGTAGTGACCAGCAGGGGGCGACTCCTCTGCTCCCATAGACGTCTATGAGGAAATGACTCTACTTCTCTGCAGTGACCAGCAGGGGGCGACTCCTCTGCTCCCATAGACGTCTATGAGGAAATGACTCTACTTCTCTGTAGTGACCAGCAGGGGGCGACTCCTCTGCTCCCATAGACGTCTATGAGGAAATGACTCTACTTCTCTGTAGTGACCAGCAGGGCGACTCCTCTGCTCCCATAGACGTCTATGAGGAAATGACTCTACTTCTCTGTAGTGACCAGCAGGGGGCGACTCCTCTGCTCCCATAGACGTCTATGAGGAAATGACTCTACTTCTCTGTAGTGACCAGCAGGGGCGACTCCTCTGCTCCCATAGACGTCTATGAGGAAATGACTCTACTTCTCTGTAGTGACCAGCAGGGCGACTCCTCTGCTCCCATAGACGTCTATGAGGAAATGACTCTACTTCTCTGTAGTGACCAGCAGGGGGCGACTCCTCTGCTCCCATAGACGTCTATGAGGAAATGACTCTACTTCTCTGTAGTGACCAGCAGGGGGCGACTCCTCTGCTCCCATAGACGTCTATGAGGAAATGACTCTACTTCTCTCTGGATTTATTCCCTCAGTAAACATTGTAAACATGAGTTTATGGTCTCAGTCTGTAGTTTCAAGTCTTCTTCACCACAGCGTGATGTTCATCTCGGGGCGCTCTGACTCAGAAGGGAAGATCTGAGGTGCGATCCCCGGTTCCACGAGTCCCACTGGACACCGAGCCGTGGCTGATGAGAGGATGAACCAGTGTGACGAAGGAAGAGCTACTGATCGACCCACAGGCTGATCACTACAGCAGAGCTTTGTCGTACTATATGTGCCGTGTAATCGCAAAATGTTCAGCCGGGAACACGAGGGGACCCTGAACGTTGCATTTTGAGCACGACGCTCTGAAAACAGAAAAAGAACAGACTGCTTTTATTTATAGAAAAACCCTCTTTGGCTCAACACCAAGAAGGCTCTGCAGAGGTTGTTCTTCCTGAGGCAGCTGAAGAAACTCAACCTGCCAAAGACGATGATGGTCCACTTCTACACGGCCATCATGGAGTCCATCCTCTGCTCCTCCATCACCGTCTGGTACGCTGCAGCCACAGCCAAGGACAAGGGCAGGCTGCAGCGTGTCCTCCGCTCTGCAGAGAGGCTGATCGGCTGCAATCTGCCGTCCCTGCAGGACTTGTTCGCTTCCAGGTCTCTGAAGCAGCTAAAAAGATGGCAGCCGACCCCTCTCACCCCGGACATAAACTGTTTGTGCCCCTTCCATCTGGCACACGAACAGTTTCTTCCCGTCGGCAGTCGGGCTCATCAACAGAGCCGGTCCCCCACTGACTGACTATAACACTCCACCGGTCACTCCCCCTCATACTGCACATGCCACTTTAACTGCAATTCATCACTTTGTCACTTGTCACTTTGTCTCTTGTCTGTTACTTGTTTGTTAGTGCACTTTATGCTTAACTTTTCTTTTTAACTTTTTAATATTTAAAATTTGTTTAACTTTTATTCCCTTGTTTTTTTACTAACCCATAGCCTTAGCCTTATATTCTTACTAACCCATTGCATTAGCATTTCATTCCACTTTATTTTATTACTTGTGCACTGTTGTCTTGTCTGTCTACTGTCGCGCACTAACCGCCAAGACAAATTCCTTGTATGTTTGACATATTTTGGCCAATAAATGTTTCCTTTCCTGATTCCTGAACTAAACAAACAGTTTGCATGGCCTTATGCAACACTCGGTGTGGGCAGCACGCGATGCAGCATGACACAACGGAGGGAAATAAAAACATCTGTTTCATCCAGATTGGTCCTGATGTGGAAATCTGATCTATCAAACACGGGAAACTTAGTAGTCAACATCCAGGCTGAACAGAAACATGCTGCCAGCTCCTAAGACCAACAGAGAGAACTAGCTCACAACGCTAATTAGCGTCAATCAGCACAGGAGTCACCTCGTAATGTAGTTTTTTAGCTGGCGTCTGGGGTAGAGTATCTGCTGGATGTGGGAACACAAAGGCACGGAGGAGAGTGGAGGAGGCTCCACAGGAACGTCAGGCGTGCAAGTTTCACATGCGATCTTGCGAGTGACGTTTTCACAGGAACATAAAATGGCCATTTGAGTGTGACCCTCGGTGAAGCCCCTCAGAGCCGCTTAATAACCAGCAGAGAAAGAGAAAACAGTCAACGGCTAAACAAAGCAACAATAGAGAGTGTCCAACACAAGCCGCCCGAACAGCACAAGCCAGACAATGAGTGCTGCCAGCCGGTGAGTCATCGGGCTGCTGGTCAAGAGGAGGAGGAGGAACGAGGAGGAACGAGGGGACGTTTGGGAGGCCAAACTAAGTTGGTGACCTCATGATGGTGCTAAAAGAAACATCGGGGGTCATCAACAGGGTGAACAACTTCCATTCAACATCACGGCGGCCGTAGGTCGGGGGGGGGTTAATCCTCTGGGGAACATGAACGCCTGGACCAAGACCCCGTCCATCCCTCTGATGGACGTGATGAGATAAAGTCACTGCCATCCAGCTGCCAATCAATGGCTTTACTTCTTATTCTCTCACTTTTGATCAAACGCAAATCACAGAGTCTATTCTTCTTCTTCTTCTTCTTGCTGTACTGAGAGTCTTAAAAAAGATTCCATCTACGTCCAATTTACCGCCAACACAAAGGGGCTATTTCTGGAACTTGGAACTCGACTGGAACACATTTGCTCTGTGAAACGAGGAGCCCACATGCAGACGTTCATCTCCACTCGGTGTCTCCTGCTCACTCGAGCTCTTGGTCACATAAAGCTGGTCTCCCCGGGGGCAGAGGTGGAGCGGGCCTTTGTCAGCTGTTCTCACCAGCAGAGAGGTCCACGAGGTGAATAAAGCCTCTTTATCGTTCAATGGGATTCCACCAGTAACAGCCCAGTTCCTGTCGCTTCCACCAGTTCTCCCCTTTGTTTGGACGACTGGTTTCCCTCTTAAGCGGTCGCGTATTTAGTAGGTAAGAGCACAATAATCACAGCCCTCCAAAACAAGAGACACACACCTTCACATGCTCCGTTTCCCAGAGAAGACGGCGTGGCTTCAGGAGTCCATCATCAGCACCTTCTGAATCATGAAAACCAGAGAACGTCTGGAAAGGAGGAGGCAGCAGGGAGTCAGAGGGGAGAGATCCTCCTGCAGAGTGTAACCCTTCCAGAAGCTTCTCAAAATATCTGACTCAATAAAGAGGAGATACCAAGGCCGGGTTCTTTCTCCGTCTCTGTGACTCATTGTATATCTCACTCTTCTTTTTCATACCAGCTGCTTCATTTATCTGAGTCGTATTGTTATTCTATGGTGGCGTTTTTTTTCTTATTCTTTCATTGTTATCTTCAATCAGGCGCTGGCACAATAATAATATAATAATAATAAAGATATCAAACAACGTATGTCTCCCAAAGACAAGATGTTCATGACAAGATCTCGTCTAATTTGCAGAGAAGAAAACAATAAATTAACATATTCCTCTAATAATGTTCAATTTATGACCCTGAAATACTCAGGCTAATCCGAGGCCACTGACCGACCAGGTCCCCCACCAGAGACCAGTCCCCGAGGACAGAGACCCAGGTCCCCCACCAGAGACCAGTCCACCGAGGACAGACGCAGGTCCTCCAGCAGAGACCAGTCCACCGAGGACAGACCAACCCAGGTCCCCCACCAGATACCAGTCCACCAGGACCAGCAGAGACCAGTCCACCGAGGACAGAGACCAAGGTCCCCACCAGAGACCAGTCCACCGAGGACAGAGACCCAGGTCCCCCACCAGTGACCAGTCCACCGAGGACCAGAGACCCAGGTCCCCCACCAGAGACCAGTCCACCAGAGACCCAGGTCCCCCACCAGAGACCAGTCCCAGGACAGAGCGCAGGTCCCCACCACCAGTCCACCGAGGACAGAGACCTAGGTCCCCACCAGAGACCAGTCCACCGAGGACAGACTCAGGTCCTCCAGCAGAGACCAGTCCACTATGGACCAGTCCACCGGAGACCAACCCAGGTCCTCCAACAGAGACCAGTCCACCGAGGACAGACCCAGGTCCTCCAGCAGAGACCAGTCCACCAGAGAACAGTCCAACCGACCCAGGTCCTCCAACAGAGACCAGTCCACCAGAGACCAGTCCACCAAGGACAGACTCCGCTCCTCCAGCAGAGACCAGTCCACTATGGACCGACCCAGGTCCTCCAGCAGAGACCAGTCCACCAAGTTGAGACCCAGGTCCTCCAGCAGAGACCAGTCCACTATGAACCGACCCAGGTCCTCCAACAGAGACCAGTCCACCAAGGACAGACTCCGCTCCTCCAGCAGAGACCAGTCCAGGTCCTACAACAGAGACCAGTCCACCAAGGACAGACTCCGCTCCTCCAGCAGAGACCAGTCCAGGTCCTCCTCCACCAGCAGAGACTCGCTCCTCCAGCAGAGACCAGTCCACCACCTCCAGAGGACCGAGCAGTCCTCCAAGTCCCCAGCAGAGACCAGTCCACCAAGGACAGACAGCTGCCAAGTCAGCAGAAGGACATCAGACCGTGATTCAGCAGAAATGAAGCCTCTTCAGAGCAATAACAGTCTCTGATTTCACCGGATCTTCAGAATCGCACCGCGCATCGATTACACCCTAAAATACATGTCAAGACTTCTATAGAAGAAACTGTAGTTTGGACCCAACGGTCCTGAACCGGTCTGAGAGTCCGGTTTAAAGGACTCATGAATGAGCAGCAGTGCGCTCTTTGTTTCTCTGACACGACGTAAGAAGTGGAGGACAAGAGGCCGTCGCGCTTTGTGCTACAAAGGTTTGAATCCAAACTTTATGCAGAACAAAAAGACTTTTGCAAATGAAATATACACTCGGACATCAACGGGTCGGTAGATACTCTAATCAGTGGATCGTGACGGTGGTCAAGCGGAGCCAGAGGAATCAAACAGGGGACCGGATCCGACCCGGTTGTTAATAAAAGAACCCGGACGTTGAGCGACGTCCATCTCAGGCTCTCTGGGTCTGAAGGCCGTCGGCCCAGCAGAAAGGGGGAGTGGGGGGAGATTAAGCATTAGGTAATTGTGTTAGAGAGGATTAGATCAGAGCGCCTCTCAGGAGCTGCCTCGGAGCCCTGAAGGGGAACTCGTGAGCCCGGATCGATGACGGCACCGAGCGTGGATATTAATAATGACCCCCGATCCAACGGGATGGTTCCATTGGCCATTTCTTCACATACGACAGAGGGACTGGGTCCAAGAGGACAGGGACGTGGTGGGGAGCATGGATGTGAAATGAGACGACCCAGTCGGTGGGTGGAGGACACACACCGTTCATCTCTAACGAGAAATTACATAAAGAGCTTGAGTCTCATTTTAGGAAAAAGATCAATGTTTCATAACATTGGAAATAAATGTCTTTGGCTTTTGCACTGATATTCTCTTTATATATTGACTTTTTATTGGAGGAACAATATTATTAATTAAGTATGAGACCAATCAGCTGATTGCTTTATAATAAAAGCAGTGTGGGGGGGGGTTGGGTTGGTGACATGAGCACTGTGAATATAAGCAGTATTAATATTGACTCACCATCAGTGTGGTATTGAGTAAGTGTGCCGGCAGCAGGAACCAGTACAGCACCTCCATACTCTCGCTCTGACCAGCTGGTGCTTCATAGTTCTGCTTTTATCACCAGTACTTCATACAGACCATCTGTTTAAATAGCACCTACTTGATTCCCATCAGGCCTCCACAGGATTAAATCATCCCCTCACTGAATGTGTGGGATACTTTAAACATGTAATAAACTGGTTTGTGTGACACTAGTCTCACATCTACAAATACCTATTGAAAAGTATTAAACGCGGTGGTGAATGAAACCATTTGATTTGTGGTTTCTTAACCGTTCAGGATAAACCAGGATGCGGAACCCTGGATCCTCCATCCGACCCCGAATCACACGCCAAACAACCGGCATCAACCTAACGGTCCCCTCGGGTCCCCTCGGGCCTCCTCCTCCTGCCCCCCCCGGCTCACCTCCAGCAGCGGCAGGTCCGGGTCCAGGTGCGTGAGGCTGTGCAGCACCACCGGGCCGCGGTGCTCCGACACCTCCAGCCTCACCCCGTCCCAGATGCTGCGCACCCGCCACGACGAGTCGAACATCTCCGGCCGTCCCGGTTTTGAGGCCGCGCGCCTCGGTCTGCCCCCCGGGAAATGGACCATGGGGGCCCCGCGGAGCCAAGAGCTCCGTCACGGCGAAGGTGGCGTCATTCTGTGGTTTATTTCACTGGTTTAATCGGAGTTGCTGCTGGTTCGCCGTTGAGCGGAGCTGTAGTCTGCGGCTCAGCGGATCATCGCTGCGGTCTGACGCGGTCTGACGAGGCGCACTTGGGCTTCCCTAAGCCCCGCCCACAGAGCCTGTGCTGCCTTCAGGGCCGTCGGGAATATGAACGACCCGGGAAGTAACGGAGGATTGCCATCGTTAGAAGTAATATTCACATCAAGAAAACACGGGTGTTGTGTATTTTTTTAATCGCTGTAGTCATTGAAATAAACAAATAACAATCAGTCTTTTGTTTAATCATAGTTATGTGATGATTATAGAACAATTCTATTAATTAGACTATGTTATATCAGTTTGGAAGTTTATTTGCACAAATGTTCACACCTTGCACACATCTTGCATATAAACAGAGTTTTGTAATATATATAGTATATTTATATAGGTGTATATATAATATATATATATATATGTATAGAATTGTATTTTTACTTCTTTATTGTTTTGTTCTGTTTACAATGCTCAGAACGTTTTTAATGCTGATATATTTAATATACCGCAATATAATATTACGGGAATTTTCCATATTTGGTTTTTACCATATACATCAGAATAATTTATTTTCAACTATATTCTTTATCTAACGAGGACTATTGTTTTTGTATCAAGTTAATACCAACAACTTCGGTACAGATGTACGCAGTGTCCCTGAATGCAGCGTTACGTCATTCCTTTGGGAAATGACGGCAGCGTTGTTTCTCACTATGGCAGCAGGTTGTTGGGGGAAACACTGATGTACAGTTTACTGACCAGCTGGTCTGCAAACATCACACAGTAACATTAGACCGCAGTACAAGTTAAAAGGTACTCAAATATTTGCATTTCCCTCCAAATTAAGAAGGAAAAATTTAAGGTTTTACATTTTTATGAAACAGCTTTAGTCATCATATTTTTTGATTATTAAGACTTATAGAGAATAAAGCAAAAGCTACTCAGTGGTATGTAAAGCATTTAAAATAAGGTTAACTCGTTTAAAAAGGCTATTTTTTAATCTGATATTGTTGATGGATTTTATTTTCATTTTACCAAAATATTTCAATGCTGCTAAATATTTGAATGTTAAGCACTAACTTAAACTTTAACTTCAATGTGTACCGTCATCCTTCATATAACCTAATGACATTTACTTCAGATGTTTACTGAAGCAAAGATCTGGATACGACTACAACTCATAATTGTATTAATTATTAAATCCTTCACCAATTATTTGCAAGCGTTCCTGATTAATGTTGTTTCTTTGGTCTGTGAAATGTCAGAAAATTATTTTAAAAAATATCCGTTATAACTTCCCAGAGCTGATGACTTCAAACATTCATATTTAGCAAAGATGACGTGTACAGTAAAAGGTCAAAGATCAACACGAGAAGAAGAAGACAGGAGATGATGCTCCATGGAAGGAGCTTCTGTCGGCAGACGCTGCCTCCTGCAGGCCGACACCAGGAACAAACACCAAGACGAGACACCCACCGTCTAATGACACGTCGGCCGAGCTTCTAAAACGATGAGTGACTCTTAACTAATCCAACCGGTCCAAATGAGAAGCAAATACGTCCCTGAAACCAACAAAGGCATCAGAGCCTCACACAATACATACACTTCAGGATGAACAGGTGTGGAGGGCTGAAATAAAGAGCATCTGAAGGATGAACGCGACTACAAACTCAATGAGAGCCGTGTGTGTGTGTGTGTGTGTGTGTGTGTGTGAAAATGAAACACGGACTGCAGACTTTCTTTTCCACAATAACAGAAAGCTTCATGAGAAACAGCCGTCCTCACTGGGTCGACGTCCCAGAGGGCCGTGGGAGCGCAGAGGGACTCTGAGCCCGCTGTGATTGGAGCAAAAGCTGCCGGGAGGCGGCACCGTGCTGCCGCTCCGACGCGCTTTACGATCCCCCGAAGGACGGCGAAGGAGACGAGGGCGTCCAGCTGGAGGAGCTGAGCTAACGCTAGCTTAGCAACGACCAATGAAAAGAGAAGCTCTTTACGTCGCAACCCTGCTGTGACCTGTTGCATTCTGGGAAGGTGCTTGAGGTGCTAGAGATGTTCATTATTTTATCCTAATTTGTTTGTCCGTAACAGTAAAATGTCGCTTAGTCTGTTCTACGTAAACTAAAGAAATATCATCGAGGACTCACAGGCGTCAAAATCAAAATGAGTCTGAAGTCCAACGCGTGTGATCGGCCCGACGCTCACGTACCCAAACAAGCCGTGTTTGCACCACTGAGTCCCAGCACATACATAGAGATGTAGATACATATATGTGTATTACAGGAATAAAGAATCAACCCACCAACTCAACCCGTAACATCTTATCGGTCCGAACAAACAAAGAAAGGTGGAATTTGGAATCAATCAGCAGATTTCTCCTGTTTGTCAACACATTGTTTACTAATCAATCCTTAAAACTCGGTTTTACTGGCGGTGAATTCACAGGTCGGATCCCCGACCCCCTGTCCTCAGAGACACAGGCGCACTGTCCATACCCAGGTCCTAAAACCCCAAATAAAACTCCAATCAGACCTGTCTGCCCGCTGTGCTGCCTGTCCCGTCCCAGCATGCACCTGTCCTGACCAGCAGTCCACAGGTCCAGCGGCTCCAGCACCACATCACGACCTTCCTCGGGGCCGCTGCAGGAACCTCGTGAGGCAGACGGTCCCACGGCGAACAATAAGAAGCCCTCCGGCGGGCCTCCGGAGTGCTCCCCTCCCCTCGACGCAGATTGGACCGTGACCCCCACGCTAGTGCGTGTTTGCTTTGCCAGCTGTGTCAACAGCGCCGGCAGCAACACGAGAAAAAATGAACTTGTGTTGGGAAAAGAAGGAGTTTCCAGAAATACTCCATCCGGCGTCTCCCTGGTCTGTCGAAGGCAAAGTGAAAGCCGGAGTAAAAAAATGGCCAACCGTCACCACGACAACCACAACGCTGCGGCGCTCAGACATCAAGAGTGACAGCCCGGCGTGAGGCGACGCCCCTCGGAGGGGAATCACCACCTGCGCGGAGACATCCGTGGTTACCCGGCGGTCGGTGGGTGGAGACCCGCGGTGCGAGCGGTGACCTGAGCGCAGGCGGTCCAGATGTGCGTCGTGTCAGCTCACAGTGTCCAGATGTGGCCGCGCGTCTGGAGGAGGAGCCCGGTGTGGGATGCTTTGTTTTCTTCTCGTAGGAAGAATGAAAAGAGAGGAACAAAGCAGCCGAGCGTTCACGGGTATGAAAATAACTAAATGAGCCCAACTCATTTAATCTGGTTCCTGTTGAGGATTCGGCTTCATTAAACATGAGCACAGACATTTGAAACCCTCAGAAGGAGCTTTGAACGTAGAACAGACGTCTGCTCGTCTCACTTCTACGTAGCCCCCCCCGCCAGGTGTTCAACCCCGGGGGCCGTCAGTAACGGATTCAGGCCCCTGACCGACTTCCTGAGACAAAATGAGACAATTGTGAAGCCAAAAGTCAGAAATGCTTTAGTATCTTCTCCCTCTGTGGGTTCCACCTCTCCACATCCACGAGGGTCCGTTCCCACAGTAAAGAGCCCCGAGCCATTGTTCCCTGTGTGGGACGTAGCTTCCCAGGCCCCGTGTGGCCGTCTTGTTTCCTGACCTCTGCCCCCCACCCCTTCTGGACTTTGTCCTCTCAGCTGGACCCCCTCCGGACCGCCTGCCTGTAGCTGGACCAAGGACTCGGATCAGCCGTGATCGCCTGGGGGCTTCAGGGGCCGAGTGGGAGCGAAGAGCAGCGGACACCAGCGGCACAAGAAGGTCTGTGGCCCCTGAACACTCGTTTGTTGGACTGCAGATGGTCCGTGTCACAGCAACAACGGGGACCAGAACCAGCAGAGAGCCTCCAGCTTCTTCTGCTGCAGCGCCGTGGAGCCGTGCACCACGAACACCTGCAGCCGGGGAAGCTGGGCACGACGTGAAACCTTTATTAAACCATCGTATTTAATGCAATATGTGTGTGATTACACTTCGGTGTCACAATGACAAATGTAGCTTTCAGATACAAAGCAGTGGTACAATAAGCTGCTTTTACCGTCCGTTCGTGTGGCGCATCCTGTATTCTACAACATGCTCGTCAAAACGCACAACTCAGTGCCAGTAACCGTCTACGTTACCTATCAAACATGGACCGAATCAAATGCAGTATCACTGTGCAGCTGATGTCACCACACCAGCTGCGTTGTCGCGCGAGCGGCAGCAGCATGTTTACCGATATCAGATCTGACAACGTGACCGGCAGGCGTCACCAGCGGTGAGTGACAAACTATTTCAGGCTCAATATTCGGCTGATCAGTGTGGTTGAGTGACGACTACAACCAGCGTGCGTTTTCATTGATGCTGACCGACAAACATAACTGTCCACTGTGCAATAATTAAGCAATAAAGGTCCGAGAGGCCCGGACGTCAATGGTGGCTAAGCTAATGTTAGCACTGCCCCACATGGACGCTGTTCCGGTCTTTTTTTTCCCGGCGATCGCCACCGAAACCTACGTAATAAGTACTAGTGTGTGTGTGTGTGCGTTTAGCGCTTTGAGGCGTTAGCCTAAACAAAGCAGGTAACCTGGCCTCCGTAACGCGGTGCCTCTTACTGACGTCGCTGCTACATCTTAATAGCGCGCCTCCCTCCCCAAACAGGGTCGATTCGACACCGGTGCCTTAAAAACGTGAAAACTGCTCCCTTCGACCCTTCCACAAGGAGACATTTGAACGCATCATGATAAAGTTCTTTAGCTGAAACTAATTCTTACTGAATCGCAACGCAACCGTTAGCTTTGTTATCCGACAGCTTCGTAACAGCGAACATGAACCAGCGCTCGTCCTGCAGGATTCGACACAGAATTGTTCTTATTGCTGTTGTCAGGACACACAGACCGGGGCCGTGTTTAGCACTCGTGTGCGTAGCACTCGGGTGTGTAGCACTCGGGTGTGTAGCACTCGGGTGTTTAGCACTCGGGTGTGTAGCACTCGGGTGTGTAGCACGGTGTAGAACCGTATTGTGTTTTTGTGTTAAGTGAAGTGAACTGACGGGTGGCGTCACCATGACTACGCCTACTTCTTACACACACACACTCTACGACAACCACACACAGTTTGTAACACAGGCGGTCTGGGAAGCCGGGCCGGGTGACATCACTATGATGTCATCGGACTCGACAGAAGACTTTCCACATGCGTGTTCACCTTTGATGGTGGATAAACTCTGACGCTATGCGCCTGGACGTCCCCGCCGACCTCAGCAGCAGACCGAGAGGGACCCACGTGACCCCCCAGGGACGGTCCAGCACACATGAAACACAACCGGGTGGTGCAAACGGAGTCAATGTTTATTGCGGGAGCGCATTTCACAGCACGCCGTGACCTCAGGAGGTCACCAGGGGAAACCCAAGCAGCGGGGAGACACACACACACACACACACACGTAAAAATCTCTTGAATACGAGTCAAAACAAGTTGGATCGTTTTCCATGTTGTTCGCCTTGAACCACATGGATGTTTTGGTGCTCAGCATTTAGTCGCCAGCTGACAGGAACACGATCACACACGTCAGGTACCAGAGGGGCAACACGCTGCCTCCGCTGTGCACGCACACACGCACACACACACACCGGAAGATAATCCCCGTACGCACATGGTCACCCTCACCTCACCGAGAGGCGACGGGAGCGCGTTAAACTTCACTGAGTCATGTGACCTTTCGTTAACGAGCCCTGATTGGTTTGCTAATTGGTCCGAGGAGTGAAACCCGACGGAAGAGAAACGGAGGAAACGCAGAAAATCCATCCAGGTGTTGACGTGGTGAAGTAGGGCAACAAAAAAGCACACGCACGCACATAACAACTACACACAAGTACACAAATGAACACAAGCACACTGCTGCACACACACACACAAACATCTGGATACTCCGGTCAATGTTATGTCTCCTAAAACTATGTGAAAACACGCATCTCATTTGTGATGTGAATCCAGATCGCGCGCACACACACACACACACACACACACACACACACACACACACCCATGCACATTAAATACTTAGATCTACTCTGCAGTATCCAGTCACTCATGAGTACATGAGTCACTCACATTGAATACACTCTCTTAAACCTGCTCACACACACACACACACACACACACACACACACACACACACACACACACACACACACACACACACACACACACACGCGCTCTCTCTCACCAGCTCGTCCAGGATCGTGATGGGGAAGTCGAACATGCACATCTTGACGGGTTGTGCGAGCGCTCTGTGCAAACTGAACAGCGGCTTGGCCTCCATGCTGTGCACGTGCACACGTGCACACCCGCAGAGGAGAAGGCCACATGCGCAGAAATAAACAACGATCAAAATCGCCGGACGTCCCCGAGCCGTCGGCTCGCTCTGCCTCTCGCCCGCGACCGAGAGGAATCCGTGTGAGAGGCAACAAAACAACTGAGGAACCTCCTCCTTCCTCCTCCCTCCTCCCTCCTCCTCCTCCTCCTCCTTCCTCCCCGTCTCCTGCTGGCGTCGTGCGTGAGCCCCTCAGAGACGCACCAATCAGAGGCAGCGTGGGACCAGACGGTCTGGTCTGAAAACCTTCGGTGGAAATCTAAAATAAAAATGTGACTGACGAGCGCCGTTGAATATTTGATGGTAAGAAAAGATATTTAATGACATCTGGTTCATACGGAGTGAAAAGAGGCCACTTTATGCTGAGTAGAAGCCACGGGAACGAGGAGACGCTCACACGGGTTGAAACAAGGCAGCGCTTTACAAACACTTGTTATCCAATCAAACTACTGTGGTTCTATTTCAGCATTGTTAGTATGTGTATATGTTTTGTGTTAATAAATGTTGTTAATTCAAAGTCAGATTCAAATTTTGAGCTTGTTGTGTAACTGGGTCAATACTTATATTTTAGCCCTCGTACCTGACAGGTGTCTCCTGCAGGAGGCGGGACATGTTGCAGCTGACGAGTTATTTATAGCAGCCAATTTTGCCGCCGCTATCTTGCATAACGGCCGCCGCCACGTTGCTTTTATGGCAACGGTGAACAGAGGTTACCATATTAGAGCCACTTTACATAGTGACAGAGTACACGTCTCTGGGAGACACCTGTCAATCAGCGCGTAGCCCCGCCCCAAAGCGTCCCCTGCTTCGTGGTCTATTTGACTCTAAATGGACCAGAATTCACTAAATAAACATCATCATGAATGAACATCAAGACCTGAAACTAGAGACTGAGACCATAAACTCATGTTTACAATGTTTACTGAGGGAATAAATCAACAGAGAAGTAGAGTGAGTCGTTTCATCCTTGGGCGTCTATTACTGTTGAGTGGCGCTCTGTTGAGCGAAGGCGGTTGCGTCAGGTTAATGTTTCAAATGGATGTTGGATAATCATATACGTCAGACGAACCTTTTGTCGAACAGAGCCTGCTCACTTTGTACTTGAAGCCTGCCTTTGCATTGTAAAAGCATTGTTTGTTCTGTACTTCCAGCATCTCGGATATGGTGTATCTCTCACTTTTGCATTTTATTTTTCCTTGCTGTTGCCCCTTTCTTGTGATGAAGAACTATGATAGTATTCCTTTGCAAACTGTTTCGGGAGAAAGGCCTGCCAGAACGTGTGTTCTGGTTTCTGAGTAACTGATTTGACTGGCGGTTGGTTTTGCTCTGTGCGGCCTGGCGCGCCTTCGGATAGGACTCTTTGCTATGATGCATGCGCGCACTTAACACCTCATTTCTTACCTTGGCTTAACCTCTCACTCTTTGCACTTTCCATTGTACCTGTTCTTTGGGACGATGACCTCATTGTTGTTTAGCCACCATTAATCTTAAGAAAATGTCTTGGCATCGTTCTTTTTAGTGCTGTATTAAACTTGTTGCGCTGCTTTCTTGGAGAAGTGCAAGCGTTGGCACACTGTTTCTCTTTGCTGTATGGGAAAAACTCACGGGCGCACCACTGGGTGGCATTTTGGTGCTCAGCCCTGTTCTCTGCACCACTCCTCTGCTCGTCTTGTACCGTGGTGTATGAGGCCGCGCGTGACCTGCAGGCCGACTTCGTACTCTTTCAAGCAGCGTTAATTGCTGTTTTGCGTCAGCTCAGTACGAATTACGGCATATTTATTTACTCATTGTAGCAGCCTTGTTGTTTTCTGCTTCCCATAGGACCTTTACCAGTATGTCACGCTTTTGCTCTTTTTGCACTGCGCTTTTGCTTCTGATCTAGTCGGTCGCCTTGAGATGAGCCTGGCTATTGTGAAGAGAAAAATCTGTGTCTGCACCTCTTTTTGTGTTTTGCTGCCAACTATGCCCTTTATCAGTGATGTTACTATTTGGCACATTGTCTCCTGGCAGCTTTTCACCTCGGCTCTTACTGGCACCTTTGTTTTGGGAGCGGATAGTCTGGACCCACCATCAGTGGGATTGGCGGGTTTGGGTGCCTTTCAATATGCTGAAAAAGCTGGTAAATGCTGGAAGAGATCAGGCAAAAATCCTAATATTGTGTGTGGAGAAGGGAGAAGGAGAAAAAAGATCATAAAATGTACCAAATGCATTCATTATTAATCCCTAACTCAGCTTTGCTGTCTCATGTTTATTGCTGTTTATGTTTGGCGTATTGTGGCTGTTTGTTTGACAGCCCCTGACGTTACTATTTGTTGTTCTCCCCAGTTTCTGCTGCTGCAGCCTTGTGCTGGAGCTCCTTATTTTTCTGGGCCTGGATCTCTTATTTCCCAGCTGTTGTGCATAAATCCTGGCTATTGTGCTGACGGAGTGTGGCTCTGAGGACACTTTCAGAGATTCATCTGTTCTAATTACCAGATAGTCTAACCAGCTGGTTTAAATGGGTTTCTGTCTGGCATGGCGTCATAAGTCCTCAACGGACATTGTTGCGGCGGGCCTGTTCAATGTGGAGGCTGCGTTTTACCTTTGTGAACCAGTTGCGTCTTCATTTGTCTTGATGTTTGCTAAAGAGAGCAGAAAGTAAATACGTTGCAGTAAATATTTATATTGGAAAATTCAACACCAGAAATTACGCTTATTTTAGATTGTTGGGCGGATTATACATTACGTTTTAACATTTAGCATGCAGACTTGCCTTTATTGTTTTACCCAGTTGTTTTGACTAACCCTCTTTGTTTGCTGTTTATTCCTTCAAGGCTCAACCTTCTTTTTGGACCTCTGCGTGTAGCAAGCAAAAATCATTAAACTGCAATGGCTGCTGCTGTATTGAGTGATGCAGTTTGTTTTTACCTCAAAGACTACTTGTTTTGTACAACTTCACTTTCTTCTTATTTTATTCTTGTCTCTGTTGTTGGACATTTTTATTACTACTCGTTGTTCAGGCGTCTTTGTTCTTGTAGCAGCACTGTTCCATTTGTACCTTCTGTTTTATTGTATTGGATATGTGCTTTCTTTGTGTTAGCCTGTTGCGAGGCCGGACTTCTTGCTATGTCTGTGGCTGCAGCCCGCTTTGTTTGTGGTCGTGTGGCTAACAACGAGGGTGTTCTAGTCTGTGCGAGCAGATATACATCGTTGTACCGGAAATCAAGTTCATTTTCTAAAATAGGCAGAAGAAATGAGCAGAAGCGCAGAAGCCGGTGGGAGGAGTTGAGCTGTGGGAGGACCAGAGAGAGAGCGGACGGGACGGACAGGGATGGGAGAAGGAAGACCAGGACTGGGACTGGGTGATGGGGAGGGATTAATCATCTCAGCTCCCGGCGTAGCCGGGAAATGGGTTTCACGGGAGGGAGGGGACCTGCGGAGGAGGTTTGTAATAGATGATATTACTATGCATAGTCAGCTGGGCTGGGACGGATGTTCACCCGTGAAACTTGCTCCAGTACCACGGGTGAGAAGCGTGTGCGGATCAGAGCTGAGTACATGGGCCACGGTGGGCGGAGTATGCCTTGATAGCCGTGCTCCAAGTACCGAGCCAGACAGTCATCAGTCTACCAGATGAGCGGTAACATGATAAGATCTGTGCAGATGAGCGATAATACTGGATGAGTATGGGGCTGAAAAATGGTGCCTCTGTCGCTGGATGGCCACAGATGTGCTGGACGGTGGCGGCCTTTGACATGGCGGCAGCTCTCTGGCGTTGATGACCACACGGCCTCTTGGACGTATTCACCCTGTGCAGTTCACCATTCTCAGGCTCTGACCTGGTTCTTCTGGTTCTCATCAAGCTGGCATCTCGGTGTCTTTGAAAGCAGGGCTTTCAGCTCAGCGTGACGCCTTTTAGCACATGCATGGGGGCACCAAGCCGAGGTGGCTGAAACTTATCATGAGATGGACGCTCCTCGTGGCTCCGGTGTGTCTCGACATTGGTGTAAAAATAAATTACAGCCCGTTAAATTATGGAGGAAGACACCACATCGGTCAATGAACGGGGAGAAAAACAACAAGCAGTGGCTAGCTGAGGGCTAGCTACCGTTAGCGTGCTAGCAGGCTAAACCTCAGAGATTTTTTTTTCTCCAAAAACGTTATTTGTCTCGCGCCGTGTTCATCCATCGCCGCTCCGCCGCGTTCCGGTCCGGTAAAAGACACAACGACGGAGAAGTCCCCCGTATCGCCGGCCCTCGCGACTAAATCCGCCCCCGGTGCAACGACATCCCGGTGAGGAGTGGCCCGACTCCCGGGAAGATGCGGCTGATTTGACCAGTCTCGGATGCTTAAATGGATGCTGCCGACGGGGATCCTCCGCTTTCACTGGAGACCAGACGCTTCTGAGAGCGAACGACACTCCGAACAACGACGCCCATGAACGCACCACAGATAGAGCAACGTAGAGGCAGCGATGACACTAGTCGCACGTGAACACAGCCCACATGTATGTAGATATACACATACACATGCACAAATAACATGAAACAAAACTCTATCTCTAACTTTTATCCATTTACATATATCAAAATATAAAGTATTTCCTATATAAGTTGATAAAAATACATGCATTTAATTCTAAAAAACATTTTTTTAAGATAGGAATAAATAATACCAATAATATATAATACCATTTGAAAGTTTATGTTACTTTCCGAAATGTTGTAACAATTTTACATTTATTCCTATTGTCAGAGGGAAGGGACAATGCAATTGAATAAATGCACATGGTTATAATTATAATAAAGTTAGCTAAACGGGTATTTATTGTCTGTATCGTCTGGTGAAGGTGTTACGCAAAAATAAACAAAGAAAAACTTATTTGGAATCAGTCATCGGTCCCCTCTTTTCCTCAGGGACACCTAAACACATCGCCAACGTCCGCGGTGCATCCTGGGACTTTATGTAAATCCAACATGGCGGCCGCCTGCACCAGAGCGCTCTGTAAGGTCGGCGGTGGTATTTTAGAGTCTCCAGCCGCCCGCCGGTTCGGTACCGTCTCCTCCTTCCTGGTGGGGAACGTGTGCTCTCGCGGTTCCGGGAGAGCGTACGGTACCGGGGGGGACCGGTCCCACCGGCTGTCCTCTCCGCGGACCGGGGCGGCAGGCGGCAGGGTGCTGGGCTGCGCCGTCCTGCTCGGCGGAGGTTTGGGTTTGTATCACGCCGTGAAGTTCAGGCTCCAGCGGCACCTGGCCGAGGAGGAGACCAAGGTGAGTCCGCCCTCCGGGGCCTCTAACGCGGCCACGCCGAGAGCCGGTATCCCGCTGGTCTCCGGTTCCGGTGCTCCATTGTTACCGAACTCCTGCAGACAGGGTCACCGGAACTTAGTCCTTCATCTTCTCTCAGTATCTCCAGCTTTACTCTGTTTACTCAATACTCAAATACCGTGGAAGTAGTATTTACATTGTATGCAACATATTTCTAGTCTATAATAAGAGGTACAAACTACGTTTTACTCCACTAATTGATTCGACAGCTTTATTTACTTTGTATTATTAGTACAGAAATATGCATTGATTAATTATGAATTGAGTTAAGTTATGCCACAAGTTTAGTTAGAAGTTATGTCTGTAAAGTAATTAAAATAACCAAAAACACACTTAAATGCATCCATAAATACACCACTATATACTTTCTGAAATGTTTCATCCGTAAAGAGTACTTGGGTTATGTATGAGTATATATGAGGGTAATACATTCCTACTTTTACTTGATTACATTTGGAATGCAGTACTTATTAAGCTGTTGTTTTGGTACTTTTACTAGTAATACTAGTTTACTATAAATACATTAAGCAAATTCTTTCTGGTTTAGTTTAGTAAATAATTAAATTCACACACTGCTTGTACAAATACTGCAGTATTTTAAGGGTTTTAGTTTGTGGTAAATAGATTACTCATGTAAGTATTTTAAGATCCTGGACATGTATTGATACTAATATATATATATATATATCATTATTGTGTAACAATCAAAATTGTGTGCTAATTTTCATCTGAAGTGATTATTAATATTATTATTATTATTAGGCGACTTTGTTCTGTTTTGAAACTGACAGCGATTTGAACATTTCAAAGGTTTGTGCATCAGACCTTCATCGTCCCTCCTCCTCTGCCTCGTTCCAGGTCTCCGGAGGAAGAGCAGGAGGTCCGTCGTTGACCCTCTACCAGTACAAGACCTGCCCGTTCTGCAGCAAGGTGCGAGCCTTCCTGGACTACCACGGGCTGCCGTACGAGGTCGTGGAGGTGAACCCGGTCATGAGGAAGGAGATCAAGTGGTCGGTCTACAGAAAGGTGCCCATCCTGATGGTGGATACCGACGTGGTAAGAACCCGTTTCTTCTCCTCAGATTCAGGTTACACAAGCTTGTTTATTCGGCTGTTGTTGGTACTTCCATGACCAGAATACGCACTTACAGGCCTGTAAACCAGAGAAGAGCTCAAGCTTCATGTGTTAAAGCTGCATTCTCTGTAGTGACCAGCAGGGGGGCGAATTAACAGACCATAACGCCATTGACAGGTCTTTACCAGAGACGTATACAGAGGCCGTTTCTCAATATGCGTTCTTGTGTGGACTTTTGTTCTCGTGGACTCGTGAAAACAGACCATAATTTTACCGGGCATGCATCAAGGTGATGATTTGAGATACTTGGGACCGCCTACTGTGGTGACGTCATCAAGTCAGCTGCTGTTCCACGCCGTTGATTGACAGGTCTTTACCAGAGACGTATACAGAGTTTCTACGTCTTCCTCATTCCAAATGTGGTCACTTCCTGTTCACTGGTTGGGGGAAAAAAACTTGCTGTGGTCGTGATCCAAGATGGCGACTGTGAAATCGCCAAACTTCACACAAACTTAACGAGTGACGTCGCTATGGCAACGGTCACTTCTTATTTAAAGTCTGTGCCGTTCACATGAAGTAAAAAGCCTTTTTTTCCTTGTCTCTGCAGCAACTGAACGACTCGTCCGTCATCATCAGCTCCCTCAAGACTTATTTAATCAGCAAGTGAGTCGTAGCTTTGCTCACGTTGTACCAACGCGGGAAAGACCAAAAATATTTTTCAGCCATTCAAATAGTTTGTTTGATGTTTTAAAAGATGTTTCACAAATGATTAGACATTATTTTTACATGTTCACAGTTTACTGGTTTAAATCAACCTGCAACTATTTTGATGATTTATTCGATTTGAGTCATTTTTTAAAGCACAAATGGCCCAAAATGAGCTGGTTCCAGCTTCCAGCTAAACTTTCAATGCTTTTGTTAATCATTCGTGACGGTAAACTGAATATCTTTTTAGTTTTTAGGGTTTTTCAGATTTAAAAAAAAAAAATGAACTTTTCGAGATTCCAATGCCGATTATGAAAATAATAATACTCCGATGTGTACAGCACTACAGGTGATGTAATTATACTTTGTATCTAGTGTGTTCTGGCCCTTTTTGAATGTAAACGTCTCGTCCTGCAGAGACAAAAGCGTGTCCGACATCCTTCGCTGCTACCCGGAGATGAAGTCCGTGAACGACCGCGGGAAGGAGGTGACGGAGTACAGCAACAAGTACTGGGTGATGCTGGACCAGGGCGAGGCCGCGGCGCTCTACCCCGAGAAGGGGATGCAGAAGTAAGAGACAGGACCCTCTGCTCGCTGCCCAGGGGTCACCCAGAGGTCAACCGCCTCCTCCTTATTTACTAACCGCCACCTTTATAACCCCGCCTCTAATGTGATTTAATTAAACCTCTCAGAAGAAACAACATGTTATGTGGTGGGAACTTTTTTATTTTATTTTTTAATTGGAAAATGTATATTTTCTGTGTTTGTGAATCTTATATGTGCAGCAGTTTGCGTTACATGAGTAACAAAAATATATTATAATTGGGACTTATACACAGCACCTTGAACTCTGACCCTGGAGGAGGACCCTGTTCCTCCATTCATACCAGCTTTGCAAAGCATTGTGGGTCAGAGTAGCCAGAAAAGCCCGGTGGGGTCATAACTGCAAATTGAGACCGGATGCAGAGGAACATCCTGGTATTTTTGGCCTTGTGGTCGTTGGCATGCTCTTATTTTGAAAGGTTCTGTCATCTCCCCAGAGAGGAGATGAAGTGGCGTCAGTGGGCCGACGACTGGCTCGTGCATCTCATCTCTCCCAACGTGTACCGGACCTCCGGCGAGGCCTTGGCCTCCTTTGACTACATCGTGCGCGAGGGCAAGTTCGGCACTTACGAGGGATTCTTCGCCAAATACGTGGGCGCCGCCGCCATGTTCCTCATCGCCAAGCGGCTGAAGAGTCGGTGAGTTGAGGGAACTTTTGTGATTCTCCTTCTTCTTCTTCTCCTTCACCCACTCGTCCTTCTTCTTTGGTACCACAGACACAACCTGCAGGACGACGTGAGGCAGGACCTCTACAAGGCCGTCAACGAGTGGGTGGCGGCCGTCGGCAAGAAGAGGAAGTTCATGGGCGGAGATCATCCCAACCTGGCCGACCTGGTGAGAGGACGCCTCACCTGTCCGTCTCACCCAGACTGAGATGAAATAATTAGAATTGTTCTGTTGTTTTTTTTAATAATATATAGCATATTCGAATATATTAGAACTCTTATAAAGTAACAATCTAAAACAGAACCGTGAGAAATGTGCAAATAAGTAACACAACACTTTATAAATGAGCAAATCAACACACTAAACTGACAGTTTATGTAGCGACTTGATCGATTTATTTGTGCAACAACGCCTCAATAAATATTATGTTTTTAAATCACACAAGTAAATAAGTTTCAATAACACGTTTTGAATCTAAAAAATACTTTTGGGTAAAGGTTGCGAAATTAATAAACTAACGTAATATCTATTTATATCTACTAATAGACATTTATTTTCTATGCTTTGAACAGTGTTCCTATATTTAACTAAACAACAAGCGTATGCAACCTGCAAACTTTAGCCTCCGGGTACAAATCTGTGTGATGTCCTTTGATGCCGATGACCCCTCCTTGATGCGTCCTGTCCTCCGTGTGTCCCCAGGCGGTGTTTGGCGTCCTCCGGGTGATGGAGGGCCTGCAGGCGTTTGACGACATGATGGAGAACACAAAGGTCAAACCCTGGTACCGCCGCATGGAGAGGGCGTCGCTCAACCACGAGGGCCGAGCCTGAGGCCCCGCCCCCCACCAGAGGGGGCTTTTAGCCTCGGAGAGACTAAGCGCAGAACGGAACAGGAAACAGGAAGCCTGCTTTATTGTGAAAGGGGTGCTAGACGAATGAAGCCCAGCAACCTTTTAAGTAGTGTGGGGGGTTCCTCCCTCTGCTGGTGGGATGTTGGTACTGCAACGCATTAAACTCTTTTCTTTGATGCAGATTCTGTTAATTTCCCACTTTTCTTTATTGGGAGCTGATCTTCTATACTTTGCAGATCTGGAAATATATTTTGATTTGAAACATTTCCAGGTTTTGAATAAATGTGTAAAAACGCTTAAGTTGCCGTGACCCCAGAAAAAAAAAAAAAAGGTTGTAATGTGAGATTTTCCTGTATTTCACACAATACTGTAGGTTTCTTTTGAATTAACTGTTTATTTCAGACTGTCCCAAATTTGTGGTTTAATTTTGCTCCACGACATTAAATTCTTATTTATGAAAAATAAATCTCAATTTTTCCCATGTATGTAAAAATAGAGGGACGGTCCGTTGAGTTGATTTTTAAAAGAACCATATTTTCATTTGAGTGATTCAGATCAGTTGGTTCCTGTAACTGAGGGTGGAATTAAAGACCCGCTGACTCGCCAATCTGAATGTACTTAATCCACAGATGCATTTATTTAATTCCAACAAACTCATTGTGCATAATTGTACAAAGGTTGAAATAAAACATGTAGCCTTGAGGAACAATTAATAAGCACGACTATTGTTTCCACTTGAACCATCTATTCTTGATTAGATGTTACAATAGTTCATTTTCAAAAGGAGGAAAACTTCCGGTGAAATGCTGAAGATTTTATTTCAGACATTTGGTTCAAAGTTGAAAATATTGTAATAAATGATTCATAATCCACAATTGTTTCAACGTGAATCTTTAGTGATTGTTACTTTTTAAAAATAAATATACGTCTAATCTTGATTCACAATGACTCAACAGCTCATATTACCCACAAGTCTTTGCTCCACATGGTGGATTCCTAGACAAAAATGTTGAAATAAAAACAGTAGAAAACCAATTCAGTGAGGACAATAAAGAGCTTTTTCCCTCCAGAAGGAAACCAATAAAACTGCTAAAGAGAAACGTTTCCTGAAGCAGAAACCCGTTCCGAAGTCTCAGTCCGAGCGGCGTCATGCGGCTCCACCTCCTCCATCAGGAGCCCCAGAACATGGAGCTCAGCTGGCCTTTGGGGGGGCGGATCTGTCGGCTCTGCAGAGACGTCTGCAGGCAAAGAGTTTATTCTCAAGAGACAAACTGATCAAAATACACACACAAAAATACCCAAATGTCTAAAACAAAACCACAGAAGCAGAGTTGGGAGTAAGTGATGAATCTTTATTGGAGATGAACGCGGGTCGTACCTGTAGGAACTGTTTGAGCCGGATGACGGAGCCCATCTGCCCGCTGCTCGTCACCGCTTCAATCCTGGAGACGCATTCATCAAACCGAAGGTTCAACTTCAGATAAAACAACGAGGGAATCGGTGCACTTTGCACCCTGAAGTGAGCGGGTACCTGGGGAAGTATTCCTCTTTAAGCAGCACGATGAGTTTCCAGAACTGAGTCTGATACTGTTTCATCAAAGCGTTTCCACAAACCTGGAACCGAAAGACACGTTCAATGACCGCAGGAAAACTCAGACGCCTCGCTAATACTCCAAGTCTCCAAGTCAGGCCTGCAGGTATTATCAGCTAGTACTACAAGTACTTACATCAACTATATACAATGCTTATAAGAGTTTATAAAGAGTCTATAGATGCATCAGAGCTGATGCTGAGTGACATCATCGCAGCTCATCTGCATATTTAAATGAGGGGGAGGTGGGGGGGGGCGTCGCCTCACCTCCAGGAAGTCGAACAGCAGCGTGGCCGTGATGTCGGCCAGCGGCTCCATGTTGAGCATCTGAGCCAACCAGCGCCAGCCGTGGTTCAGCCCGTGAGGAGCCGCCTGCAACGCAGCGGGAGGTCAGAGGCGTCAGGGAGGGGGGGGGACAGGAAGTGACACGTCTCTCTCTCTCTCTCTCGCTAACCGCCTGCTTGGAGCCGTACGGCCACTTCAGCTGGATGACGGCGGCGTAAAGCCGGATCATCCCAGACATCCTCTTCAGGAAGCTGTCCTGACCTTCGACCCCGGAGTCGTCCACGCGGTACCCAAGAATCCTGAGGGAGGGGGAGGGGGGGCGGAGTCACAGTTCGGCTTTATTGAAAGAAACACCGACGGTTACCGCCACGGGAAGGACGGGCCGAACCTCTGGTACTCCTCCACCGGCGTGCCGTCCTTCATGGGGGGGTAGTGGGGCACCGAGTACGGACACTTCTTGTGCAGGTGGGCCAGGAAGAGCTCGCCCACCCGAGGGTGCAGCTCCCACACGCCCGACGCCACCACCGCGATGGGGAAGGCGGCTTCGTGGTGGGACGCCACCTCCTCCTCTCCTTGTTTCTATGAGAGGGGGAGTGGGGGGGGTCATTTTTTTGTTTTTAAAAATCTACTTTGAAGCTGCTCTGACTTCAACCACCACACACACACACACACACACACACACACAAACTTCTCCGCCAACTTGAAGCTGACAAAGTCCAGCCCCTGAGGATGCTGGGAGGTGGAGAGGTTCCGCCCCCCCGACACCACCGAGCGTCCCGACAGCAGCTTGTCGATCTTGTCAAAGATTTCCCGAAGCTGCGATCCGGAGTTGCTGGATATCTGACTGACGGGGATGCTGGAGGCCTTCTGCAGCTCCAGCTTCAGCTTCTTGGTCTGCAGGAACCAACATCTCATCAGGAGGAGGATAGTAGTAAAACTCCTTCATGATCATTAAATGATCTGTATTGTGGTTTGGTTACTGGTCTGTGTGAGTGAGTGCCCCCCGACCCCCCCGCAGCTCACCTGGGCGTCTTTGGCGGCGTTTAGCTGCTCGAAGGAGAGCGCGCAGCGAGCAGCAGACTCCTGCAGCTCCTTGAACCATCTCAGCGTGCCGTCTTCAGCGCTGTTCTGCAGACCTTTTTTGGGAGGGGGCACATTAAGGATTGAAGGTGGAACAAAACGATTGGATATTTATTCATTGAGCAAATAGATTATTTGAGGATATGTAAAGTCTATTCTATTTGTTTTTACAAAACCCTGAGGCGCTAGGGTTCAGGGCCTGAGGCGCTAGGGTTCAGGGCCTGAGGCCTTAGGGTTCAGGGCCTGAGGCGCTAGGGTTCAGGGCCTGAGGCGCTAGGGTTCAGGGCCTGAGGCCTTAGGGTTCAGGGCCTGAGGCGCTAGGGTTCAGGGCCTGAGGCGCTAGGGTTCAGGGCCTGAGGCTCTAGGGTTCAGGGCCTGAGGCGCTAGGGTTCAGGGCCTGAGGCGGTAGGGTTCAGGGCCTGAGGCGCTAGGGTTCAGGGCCTGAGGCGCTAGGGTTCAGGGTGTAAGTTGGAGCGGTCATCTTCCTAGAAGGAGGATCTCTGGTGATGAAGGGAACCCCTCACCTTTCCTCTTCGCCTTCTCTTTGGCCGACTCCGCCGCCTTCTTCTGCGCCTCCTGCTGCGCCTGCAGCTGCTCCTGCTTGCTGCGCCGCTCCTCCTCCTCCTCCTCGTCCTTCTTCTTCTTCTCTTGGGCCTTGGCCACGTCCTCCTGCATCAGGCGGATCAGCGCCCTCATCTCGTGGAGCGCCCGCTCCGCCCCCGTCATGTCGTCCACGCTGGGGAACTCCCCCTGGAACCAACACACAGGTTAGTCCGAAGAGACGCTGATCCCAGGTCAGATCTCGGGGGTATAAGAAACACATACAGCACACATTCTAAATCAAACTGACCTCGGCCGTCTTCCGCACCACCTCCGACAGCTGTGAGCACAGCTGGTTCCCGCGGGTGCAGTAGGCGCCCAGGTCCGTCCCGGTGCCGGAGGAGGGCTCCAGCAGCTGGTTGAGCTGCAGGATCTCCTCCTGGATGGTGTTCAGGTTGCGCAGGCGGTCGCGGCCGTCTGCCTGCCGCTGGCGCTCAAGCTCCGCCTCCCGCAGACGCTGCTGCTCCGCCTCCCGCAGACGCAGGTTGATGATCTGGCGACGTGGACGGAACGCGGGTTTCATGGGGTGTAAAATCATTTTAAATACCGGGGGATAAGAGGAATGAAATAAGTTGGCTGCTGAGCCGCCGTTCGTTGGTACGATCCAATTCGCCGTCTCAGACGTCTCTCTGAGGACTTCGATGAGACGTCTGAAAAGATCTACGATTGGTCTCAAGGAGGTCCGGTGAGCTTCAGACCTTGTAGCCCTGCGGCTCCACCTGGTCTGACCAGCGTACCTTCATCCGGTGCCGTTGCTCCTCCTTCAGCTTCTCTTGGCGCCCGATGCTCTCTTTAGTTCTGTGGGGCAGAAGGTTTTGTTTACGCTTTGGTTTTTGGTGGGTGGGATTTCGTATGGGACCACATCGGGACTCACTCTCGGTCCATCATGTCCCTCATGCTCTGGAACTCCTGCCTCTGCTTCAGCTCCATGAACTCCTCGAAGCGCTTCAGCTGCTCCGACTCGGAGCTCGCCACCACCGCCACCAGCCGCTCGTGCACCTCCTGCCGCAGTTTGAGCGCCGTCTGATGCGAGAGGAATCGGGACACGCATCAGCCGAGGCGCTCCGGTGCCAATAACCTCTTACAGTAAAACGGGTTGGACCAGCGTGTGCACAGAAACTCATCTGACCTTTGACCTATAAATCCATCAACAGCTGTGAGTGACCACAGTAAAGTAAAAGGTGATGTTCTCATACAAACACCGTTTTACGACTGCGTCCCATTAGAGTGAAAACACCAGGACAGTTAATCTGTGGTCAAATGTTGACCTCAGTCGGCGTCTGACCTTTGCCTTTTCTCGTTGCTCCTCCTCAAACTTGATAATGCGCCCCGCCGTCTCCATGGCTTTGGGCGACAGAAGGGAAATGGAAGGCAGCGAAGTGGGAACGTCGAGGACGTCGTCCTCCGGACCGTCATCCTTTGCTCCCTCGCCAACAGCCTGCAGCGCGTGAAGCAAAGATGAGACGGAAATACAGACGCGAGACATACGAGACGGAAGAGTTCAAACGGATTCACAGAAAGGAAAAAGAGTTTATACAGAAGAACCAGAGTTAAATATGCCCTTAAAAAAAGAAATCAATTACTTTGCGTGAAAGCAATACACAAACGTGTCAAATAAACGCTCTCGGCGCAGGAAGCCACAAAGCTAAACCACGACTTCTCTTTCCTCTCACAGGCACACGGACGTCAGGAGGACAGACTCGCCTGCTCGCGCTCGGCGCTGGGGTCGGCCCAGCAGCTCGCAGATTGAGCCCGAGGAGGAGGCCGAGGTGGAGTTCTCCCCGGAGAGGCCAGCGCAGGAGCCTCTGGGGCTGCAGCTCAGGAAGCAGGACTTCTGCAGGGGCGAGGAGCCCAGACGCTCCAGGACGACCCCGGACCGCGAGGACAGGCTGAGGACGTCTTTGCAGCCGGACAAAATATCCTGAAGGAAAGAAGGCCGGGTGTTGCTCACTGCACAGCGTCTTATTCCACTTTTACAAGGAAAATCCGTCATACTAAACATGGAACTGGACTCGACATTTGAAAACACATAAAGGCTTTTGGACAGTTTATTGTTTGAGACGTGGAACGTGTTATGATTTAGGAAACATTCATTAATTAGGCAGTTTTGGTGGAGAGTGCTCTACTAATTGTGGTATTACAGTTCAAGTACGTCCTTTTGAAATGTAGTCGAGTAACTACAGACTTTCATTGAATGGAAATCACATTACCTCAGTAAAAGTACAATAACGTCAAAGGTTGAGTCCTAAGTATTACTACATATAGTGAATTGATATACATTAGCATGAACTGGATGGCACACAAATGTGTCCAGTGTGACATTTAAATCTCCAAGTTTAAAGTCCACGCGAAATGAAAATGAAAGTTTAATAAACCTTCCCCGTCAGTAACATTGGTCTGATCTCACGGCTCATTTGCTAATTAACAGACCGTCCTGGTGGAGATAAATGGCTCAATGGTCACTTCAGAGAGCTAAATAAGTCAACTCGTGAAGTAATCGATCCAAACAGAGACTGGCTGATATGAACTGACCACTAGCTAGCTAGCCACTGGCTTAGCATACGAGCCTGCTAGCTAGCTAGTTCAGTTCACAGTTAGCGTTGAATCAGCGTTTCCTCACCTCGCCTCGCTCTGACCAGCGCGGGTCGTACGTGATTCTGCCCTTCGGAGAGTTCTTCAACGCCTGTAACGTTTCCCATCGCAGGTTTTCAGCGGGCATCGCCGCAGAATGCTAAACAAAATGCAGAACCACAAAGTACTGCTAGCTTCGGGCTAGGTTTTTGAATCGCCGCCGGATATGGTCACAAAAAATTACCGTCCGACGAGAAACAGCCCGCCGCGTGTCGGCACGAGGATTCCGTACCTTTAAAAACCCAATGAATGACACTACGTAAGTACTGTAATGGTACAATGCTTATTTGTATATTGAGAGTATTTCAGAAGCGGTTCCTCAATCAGAAAGACCATCATTTAAACAAATACTCAATTGACAAAAACGTCAAATGTGAGTAATAGACCCACCGTTATGGATCTTATAGTTTAACGTGGCTGCAGCGAAGCAACGGACCTTCCGACAAACACAATTTAACACGTTGTATCAAATAGATACCCAGTAAAATAACTGTGATTTATAAGAAATCAGAAATGAATTTGTTACGTTTCTATATGTATCAGAATTAAGTTCTTAGTGGGGTTTGGCATAAGTAGGACACGTCTTTTATTTAGTTAGAATTTCAGATGTAATCATGAAAAATGGGAAACGGCTATTAAATATTATTTAGGTGAAGTCAAATTATAGGTGTTTACCAGAACGACATTTATACATTCTGTTTTTATTTGACATGACAGGTGGACGTTAGGTTGCCACCCGTCCCCTAAAATACGGAATCGTCCCGTATTTGAGAATAAAATAACGCGTCCCGTTTTGAATCTATTCGGGAATCGGGTTCGTCCCGTATCTTCCGAGCTGCCGTCAACGCAGCGCCCTATTCGGCCCCGTATTGGGTAATACTCACCGGCGTCGTTGGTTTGATTGGTCGTGAAACTGAAATAAACCAATCAGAGTCAGAGGAGGGCGGGACTCTTGACGGGGTGTGGATTTAAAAGAAGGGCGGAGGAAGCTCTGGAAACCCTAGATGGAGGCTTCGAGTATCAATGCCATCAGAATCAAGGGATTATTTATAAATGCTTATCAATAAATTTCAGGCGACTATAATGTGAGCATTTTCATTTTAAAACGTTCTTTATTAATTTCATAAATGATATAAAACTTTCCAGTGAAAAATAACAGTGAATGCGGGTTATTTGGGTCTGCTGCCTTGCTAATGAAAGAAGGCTCCTCAGCTCGCGGGCAAAGAGTCACCAAACACGTTTCCATACGAGGTTTTGAGGAAAGTGACGTAGTTCTGCAGACTGCGGTTGGTGGAGTCCGACTGCTCCAGCCTGTCCTTCATGTTCTGCAGCTGACTCTGGAACCGACGCTCCATCTGGGAGGGAAACGATAGGTGAGACACCACCGGTTTGTATGTTGGACGTGAGGAACCCCCCCCCGGATGTCACGCCGTACCTCCGCCTTGCTCCGCTGCAGGTGACTCTGCTCGGTTCTGGCCCGGCTCAGCTGGCTCTGCAGCTCCAAGGCTTTGGACTCAGACGCTCTCTCTTTGGCCAAAACCCTCTGCACGCCGTCGTCCCACCTGCAGGACGGAAGTCAACCGTCTGAGCAACTGAATCCTAACCCACTTTGAGCCACACCTCTGGTGTAGAAGTTGAAATAAAAGCATATTTGATTGAGAAATCCCTCTCACATTTACTGCTTCACACAACATCAGCTCACAGGGGAATTAGATCTCCAGTATCCGAATGTTTACTTCCACAGATCTGAATGAAAGCGGCGCGCTGAACGAGCGACTGGTCGCGACCATCACGGGGGGACAAGAGACCAAACTGACTCATCTAACTGGACGAGTGTCCTCGTGAGGTGGAGGGAGCGGACCTGTCTCTGTGCGTCCTCCACAGCTTGCTGCAGCTGTCTGGACACAGCGCTGCACTCGCGCGTCTTCTCCTCCAGCTGCTGCTGCACGCTGCGGACGGCCGCCTCCTTGGACGGGAGAGCCTGGGACATCTCTTGGTTTTCAAGGCGCATGTCCTCCAACCGCCTGCAACAGACGGCGGCCGTCTACGAGTTTACAAAGTGAGTCACGACGACGACAACGGGAAGCAGAGACACGGCCGCAGCTGAGAGATGACGAAACCAGGACTAAAACCAGAATACAAAGCAACTCACGCCTACGAAAACCACCATGAAGAGACAGAAAGCGATCCCAAGGAGACACCGTGCCACAGAAGGAGACGTGCTCTGTCCTCGGTCTCTAGCGTCTCCCCGTCGCCTCCAGCTGTCCTCACCTCTCTGAGTTGTGTATCTTCTCCTTGAGAACGTTGTTCTCCTCCTGCAGCAGCAGGTTCCTCTGCTGCAGCGTCTCCAGCTGCGCTCCCTGCTGCTCCACCTGTGGAGGAACATGGAGGAGTCTCCATCAGTCCCAAGACGGAGAGACACGTGGGGCAGCAGGAGAGGATTCCCCTTTGAGAAGGTCCGTGGCTGCAGGCTAAGACCTCTGCGATGGTTTCTAAGCCTCCGGGCTGAAGGTCAGGCACCTTGCGCGTGACCTCGGCGAGGGCCGAGTCGTGCTCCTCGCTCCTCCTCCGGTGGGCGTCGGCCTCCCGCTCGGCGCCCCGGAGCTGCTGCTCCGCCCTCCTCAGCCGGTCGGGCAGCGCCTCCAGCTCCCCGAGGCGACCCAGCAGCTCCCGCTTCACCCGCTCCGCCTCCACCTCCCGGCTGGCCTGCGCCTCCCGCGCCTCCTCCTGCGTGGCCTCCAGCTGCAGGCGGTTCTCCTCCGACTCCAGGCGGACCTGCTGCACCTGAGCAGAGAGGTATATATAAATACACAATCCTGAAGCAAAATCATTCAAACGTTCTATTGTTAAATCTGATGCGTCTGGATCAATATCACTGCTGCATCATACGTCATGTTCTACACATTTCTATATCTATATTTGTACCTTCTTCTTGTATTTCTCCACCAGGTTTTCGAGCTTCCTGATGGAGGATTTGAGCAGTCGGGCTTCAGACCGCAGATCGCGGAGCTTCTCCTCGGAGGCCGTCAGCTGAGCCTGAACATGACGTATGATTAGTACCATGACACGTTCCCTTCAGCCGCCACATAGGAGGAAACGAGAAGGAGGACAAAATGACCTCCTGTGACGAGCTGTCGCAACGCTGAGAACTCGGCAGATATATTTCTAACATGCAGGTTTATATACATGTGTGTATTTTATTAAAGGTACCCGGAGTCGTCGGTTGTCCATCTTGGTGGAGGCGTGTTCAGCGCTGAGGCGATGGAGGGACGAGCTGAGCTCCTCCCTCTCCGCCCGACTCCTCTCCTCCGCCGAGTGGAGCTCAGAGTTCAGCTCCGTCAGCTGGCTGTTGGATGGAGGCAGCTACGTAAAGCTCGAGTTCTACTGCCTCCATTCACACCGCTCATACACTTTGTTATTATATGACCATCTGGCTTCAACCACATCAAATGTGAAATATGTAGGAAAATAAAAGGTAAAAGTATTTACTCGTAACTTGATAATTAAATAATGATTATTTTAAAATGTATAATTATATCACGTTTTTTATCTTTAATTGATAACACAGTGGTGGTATTTTTTTGGAACCATATTAAATTATTTTTCATACAAATATGTTCTAAAAGTAATAATTATAATAATTATTTAAAAAATTAAAAACGTTTTTAAAAATCATTAAATACCATTAAAGTATTTTCTCTTACTTATATAATAAACTGCTACGGAGGCAACATTATATATACTTTTTTGTATATTTACAGAAATCTATATTCCATCACAATGGAAGTGCTTTTTGGGCCTTTCACGTGACGAAGTCGTCTCACACACACTCACAGCTTGAGAGCGGAGACGTCCTCGTCCAGCTGCCCTTTAGCCGCCTCCTCCTTGGCGTGGCGGCGGCACCAGTCGCTGGACGCACACAGAGCCTGAGCCAGCTGGGACTCCTCCATCAAACACACAAGAGGTCTCCTTATTATCCACAAACACGGTGCCTCATCCTGCCGACTCCACTGAGTCCGACTGTCTGTGCTGTAGAAGAACCCCCCCCCCCTCATATGAAAGCGTCTTCAGTTATTTCTTCTCATGTGGAAGAAGACGCCCCGATGGGGACCTACTTCCAGACACTGACCTTCTCCTGCAGTTTTGCCGCGAGCTGCCCGACGGACTCTTCCGCCCTCTCGGCCCGCTGGGTCAGCAGGGTCAGCGCCTCCTGGTCCCCACGGCCCCGCCCTTCCTCCCGGGGCCCCTCCTCCTCCTCCCCTGCGCTGCCTCAGCGTGCGCAGCTCCTCCTGCAGCGTGTGCAGCTCCTCCTGCTGCTGCTCGTGGCGCCGCTGCATCGCCTGCTCCACACGCACGTTCATCCATCACACCTCTTATCATGCAAACGTTCAACATTTGGATCTATCAAATTATTATTATTATTATTATCTATCGAGAAAAACTTAATTGTTGCACAAAACTGCAGCACTTTGATTTAAATTTATTTTTGTAATATTTTTCTTGTAAACCTTCACTATTTTATTCATGTTGCCTTCATCATTTCTTCCCTTTATGCCATTGTGCCATTGTTATGCGTCCCCACGCTGGATGCTGTTTCTGATCACCGAGTAGGACAGGAGGACAGGAGGACAGGAGGACAGGAGGACACATCTGACCCACCTGAATCTGAGCGGCCAGCCGGAGCGTCTCCGCTTCCCTTCGGTTCAGCTCGGACTCCAGGTGGCAGCGGGTCGTCTGCAGGAGCCTCGAGAACTCCCCCGTCGTCTTCACGTTGTGCTGCCGCGGGAAGAGAAGCAGGAGGTGAGGGGGGGTCGGGGGTCGGGGGGTGTTGGTCGGTTCCTTTTAGGAACACCGGGTCCATACGAAGAGATGTTCAAGAGGAAGATGTGCTGTTTTAGTGAAACCTTTTCAAAGTCCAAGTGCACGGCGAGCTGAGAGGCCTCCCTCTCCTTGTTGGTGAGTTCGGCCGAGAGTCTCTGGAAGGGAAGAAGAGAGAGGAGGAGCGTCTCGCCGGACGTCTGGTACGTCTCACGCCGCCGGGGGAAAGCTACTCACGATGTTCTCTGCTTCGCAGTCGCTCAACCGCTGCCTCAGGGCGTCTTTGTGTTCGGCCCGCGCCAGGGACTCCCTCTGGGGGATGGGAGCAAACGGGAAGTGACAGACACGAGGCATTTGGACCCCTCTGGATGAGCTTCCTCCGCCTCCCGTACCTCGCTGCCGCTGCGCTCCCTGAGGAGCCCCCGCAGGCTGCGGTTTGTGTGGTCGAACATCTCCATCTTCTCCATCAGAAGCTCGCGCTGGCGCCTCAGTGAGGGCGGGTCCGCCTTCGACGGGCGCTCGTTCTAAACAGAAAGGATTAACACAAAAACATCCGCGGGCAAAAGAAGCCGCTCCGCCCCCAATCGACCCACACGCACCCCGGGGAGGCCGTCCATGGCTTCCTTCAGGGCCGCCAGCTGATTGGCTACGGCCACGCCGTCGATCTCTGCTTCTACCAGAGCCCTCAGGAGCACGTCCGTCCCTCGGGGGCGAGCGCCAGAATCCGGCCTGTGGGCGGGGACGCCGGGGGGCACGATAAACAACGCGACAACATATGTTAAGATGAGCAGAGCTAGAGGGAGAGATAAGTTAAGTTAACATGAAATAAGTCTTATAATAAGTTATGACACGTTACAGTTTGTAACACTAAGCTGGGTTAAGTTAAGGTAAGTTAACATAAGATGAGATAAGATAAATTATGACTTTTCTATCTCTAGTGGGAATATTCACGGGATGAAGCAGAAGACATAAAGGTTGACAGATAAGGTAGATAAATAATAAGACATCAAGAGGTACATTACTATGATTATTATGTATGTATACTAAGTGTTGTTGGTTGTTATATTGATGTAGCTACATGGCTACTTAAGCTTCTAAAGTCTAGAAAATTAAAACATGACTTTAGTTAGAGTGTGTTTATTGTGAGAGTCTTACTTCTTTAAATGACGCATGCTCTCTTGCTCCCTGAGGAGGAAGCTGAGGTTCTTGGACACTGCAGCGAGCTCTTCCTCCTCTTCCTCCTCATCGTCACGCTGACCTCCGCCTCCTGACCGCCGCTCCGCGCTGCTTCTCTGATCATCAGACGCAAACAAACACAGCTCAGGCCACAACGCCTCAACCATCTACTGCCATTACCAGCAACACATTTTACATGATGTGATCCAGCTCCACTTGGAAGCCTGGCAGTGGGACGTGAGGCCTGTGAGCAGACCTGAGGCTGGAACGAGCCCACGGCTCTTCTGCAGGACGGCCTTCCTGGAGGAATCCACGGGGCGCGCGCCTTCGGCCTCCCCTCGTCTCCCCTCGCCAGGCCCCCTTTGGTCCGATGCTGCATCAGAAAGGCGAAAACACAAAAAATATATCAATTCTTTTATTTAAAAAGGAAAACGTGGGAAAGGGTGGGAAAATGTTACAACGTACTAGAAACAAATCACCTTTGTACCTGAATGCAATTTGGAGTAACGTATTTCCACTTTCTGCACATAAACAGTTTACAGCACTACTATTAATAACAAGAATAATAAACATATTAACGTTAAAGTAATTATACATCCAACTGTATATATCTCTGGGGGTCCACAATCTATCCAGAAGTATATAAAGTAATAGAATTAACTAAAAGTTAAACCTTTTCATCACTTTCAGGACATTGTTGTGAAGTAACTCCACATTCTGATACGTCAAGTATCTTTCGTTGACTTTTGTACTTCAGCTCGAGTATTTGTACATTGAGGTATTTCTTACTTCTGAGTACACCATCTGAGTACTTCTTCATGTAGCAGCAGATGAAGTGCCGTCACTCGTTTGACAGGGCGCACTAACCTGGCGGCTCCCGCTGGGACTCCTCACGTGCACGTGCACGGGTGTGGTCTCCGGCACGTGCACGTGAACCGGCGGCGGCGGAGGAGAATCCCGGGTTTTCATATCTCAACATTCAGGACCCACCACGACCCGAGCAGCTCCGGCGAGTCCGCTGCTGCCGCTCGGCTCAATCTCGGCGTTTGTCTTTGGAGCGGACGCGTGTTCCGGTGCAGGAACGACGACTCTGATTGGCCCCGTCGCAATATCTCGTTCCGTGATTGGCGGAGGTGAGTTTAAACGGCGTTGCCCGTGGTAACTACTAAACGCGCGTTTAAACGCGTTTATTAATCCAGCTCATTGCGAACAACTTTTATACAATATCTAGCTAAATACTTTATTTTATTTTACTCCCTCTCGTGCGTACTCTAAAATCGCCATAAAGCCGGTTTGTAACGTTAACCCAAAATGGAGGACAATGCGGCTGCGATATGACGCTCAACACGTTCTGAACAGCATAAATTCGACTAATGTAAACCGAAACGTATTAGTCTATTAGAGTAAATAACAATTTCTCCGGTTTGTAGTGTAGGGGAATTCGTGCAGTTACGGGTTTTAAAATGTACTAGGAAATGATTGAGATGACCATTTCCGGTCAAAGAAACGGGCGCTTCCGGCCGTTGGTTAGCATAAGGAGCACGCTAACGCTAACTGCCATGCCACCAACCGTCTGACGGTCACTAAACACCAACCAGTATGGACTATACGATTTATCGCTGGTCAGCCGTGTTAACATCAGGTGATGAATCTGGTGTACTTTTTAAATAGTATTTAAACTAACGCTAATTTGAAAAAAAGCAAGCTAGATAGGCGCATAAAAGCTAACGTGTTTAGCCTTTCACATGCACGAGCGGGCAACAATGACGCGCCAGTGGTCGCGTGGGAGCAATAGAGCGGCAGCTACCGGGATCCTGGGCCGGGCGGCCGGAAGTCATCCCCTTGTTCCTGAGCCGGGCCGCAACGGCACCTGCCTGCGGGGAACCGCGCCTCCTGGTTCCAGGTGTGACGCTCACCGTGGTGCGTAGTGGTGCACAAAACGCATTCAACACATGACGCTTTTCATTAATGGGAGAAGTTTACATGGAATCGAGTCAGGCGTCACTTAAAACCACCAAATTAAAAAAAATGTAAAATATAGAACATATGCATGCAAACGAATCTATGCATCCACTTTGAAAACTCCCACACATGTTAATACAGTTTATTGTAACAAAGAAAGTTTTACACCTCAGATTTAAAACTGCCCCCCCCCAAGCCCTGCAAAAAAGGAAGGTGATTAAATGCAACTTCTCTGAAGACAACAGGTATTTTATTTAACCTATGAAGCAGTAGGGGCCAAAATTTACAAGCTTGTTTTTTTTCCATTTTGTACTTTATTAAAAATGTCATTTCAAATCTCATGGATATCTGTAAAACAATACAATGAAAAAAAAAAAAAAAGTCCCATAGAAATGGTGTCAAAATAACCACTCCCCAAATAACCAACATACTCCTGCCCCCCCAACCTAAACATTAGTCCAAGTCCAAAAGGAATGAGCGGGTACTTGTTAACCACAAAAGGGGAAAAAAAACAAAGACTTTTAAGGGATCAATGTCCCAAATGAGAAAATGAAACAGCAGACAAAGAAATTGAGGTTAACTAGCGCTGGGTCACTACAGCATGGCTTCAAGTCATTTTACCAAAACCTTTTAACAGGAGGAGATCTGTGTGAATAGTCTTCAAATTCTACTCAGACTGCAGTGCCGATTCTATTTTTATACATTTTTTTTATAATTATTGAGATGAGTTTGGGGATGGTACTCAGAATTCAGGGCAAAGTGCCGTTGGCCTCGGATGAGTCTAAAGAACATAACATGGCACCAACAAGGTGAAGAGGCTTCAGAATGGAAAATGAAGCACACAGATTTATATAAAAAAAAATAAAAAAAAAAAAAAGTAAAACCTTTGCTCCCGAACATGAGTGGAAAAAACAAACGGGAAGTAGAAGGTTTAGGGTCTGAGCAGATGATATTATTTTAGTCGTCTTCTCCCTCGTCATCCTGAAAAAAAAAAAATCAGAATCGATGAAGACGAGCTTCTCTCAGCAACAACTGTTTAACCGAAGTCACTTTACCTCTCCATCTTCCCCGTCGTCCTCTTCATCCTCCTCTCCGTCTTCATCTCCCTCCTCGTCTATGTCCTCCAGACCTTCCTCGTCCTCATCATCGTCCTCGCCTTCACCCTCCTCGTCGTCCATATCAGGAACCTAGAGATTAGTCGCTTTTTAGCACTTTGTCTTTCAGTCATTCCAAACGTAACGCAAGTTTCCTGGCCCGACGGATGGAGTACATTTGGGCAAAATGTGCACGCATGAAGCGAAAAAGAGGCTTGCCAATTGACGAAAGACACGTGAGAAATGCATCATTGGCCGGTGAACATACCAGGTAGTACTGCAGGGGGTTGGGCCAGATGTCGTCCTTGATCACCTCCCCGAGCTCGTCAGCGCCGGCGTCGGCGTGATCAGTGAACCAAGTGAAGAAGCTCTCCGGCTCTTCGTGTTGCCTCTTCCTTCCCGCTTTGTTCTGTGTCTGGCTGGAGCGTTTGGTCAGGTCCTGCAAGAGAGAAAGATTAACATGTCAAGATCCAACTTTCAATACGATTTAGTTTACAGCACTCTGAGAGCTACACATACCTTTCCCGATTTCCATTTGATTTCTGTCGACTTTGAAGACGGGTCTCCGCTCTCGTTCAAATGGAACTCTTTGGAAAGTAGTTTGTTTTCAAAGTACGGATTTTCATCGAAATACTAGAAGGAAGGAAGGAAGGAAATCAATACAAGACAGAGCACCTCCATGTTGTACGTACGCGGGCATCTTTACAATACTTACAAAATCTATTCTGTAGCCCGACTTGATGTCTTCAAACTCGGTCACCTCCACTCGGCTCAAGTAATGAAGCGCTTCCTCATCTTCCTCTCCCAGTAGAGCAGATACTGAGGGGTGGAAATATTACAGACGTTAGGGAGTCGTTTTCTGGGCTGTGGGAGAAAGACTTGAGTACACAGGGAGAACATGCCGACTCCACACAGGAAAGTGTCTGAACCCAGAACCTTACTGCTGAGAGAAAGCGCTAACCACACCATCGTCCAAATTAAGTCAACTTTTGTTGGAGCAAGGCAATAAAAGGTTGAATTGCTCACCTTGTGGATGGTTGACAAACGTGGTGACCCAGAAGTTTGGGATTTTGGCGATCAGTTCTGACCTCTTCTGAAAGAATGGCTGACGGAGTTTGTTGTATTTCTGTTCTACTTTGAGGATCTCCTCACTGGCTTGCTCATTCAACCTAAAAAGATCAAACAAAATAGAAAGCAAAGTCATTTACGGTATCTATGTATGCATATTAAACAGGGCTGTGATTGTGTAGATTTTCATGGCCAACTTTTGATGGAAAATCAGCAATTCATAAACTACTTTTTACCTGTCAATTTCATTTTGAACTTCATCGATGTGTTCAATAGCTTCTTGCTGCTCTTTCTCTGTGGGGAAAAAAAATATGGAAGAGTTATTTTTAATTACGTGCAACTTCAAAGTCCGGACCGATTGAAAAAAAAGTCATGGATTTAATTAATAAAAAATGCGCATTAATTCGTGCACGCATGCAAAACGACGCGTGTTTGACGGATCTCTCGTTGTTGCTTTTTAGTTAAATGCGCTCCCACCATCGCCACGGCGCCGCTCGCGCGCGTGCGTGTGTGTGTTTACTACATTTAGTCCTGCGGGCGAGTTACGGCATCTCAGGTGAGCGTTAAGGTAACGCGCGCGGCCAATGGCTGCAGCGCGTTTCCTGCCGGCTGCCTCCGACGAGGCCGCGTGGTTTAAATGTGGGACGCGGACACAACGCGAGGGACGAGGCGGGACGTTAACGGAGCCTCGTCCGCCGCCAAACCGCCGCTCGAGCCGCGATAACGGCACGGCTGCTCCCAGCGAAGGGCCGGCGGATTTAAATGCGTATTGACCAGAAACAAAAACAGCCAGCGTCGTAGGCTAGCGTTAGGTAACGCTACAACAACAACATTAGCGGCTAACGGCTAGCGGCTGAATGAAAGGGCGAAATTCCCCGAATAACAAAAGCCGCGATGGCAACGAAAATAAGAGGGCGAATTAAATTCAATTTTAGAACGATACGCAGAGCGAACCCCCCCCGCGTCGCGCACGGCCAGCAGGTCGGCGGCCAACGACACAAGCGGCCACGCTGAGGATGCTAAGCTAACATGGCCGCTCAGCACCGGGGGTCTGAGCCGAACAACAGCCAGCATGCTAACAAACGCGTTAGCCGGGGTCAGCTAGCCGCGGCTGTCGACGGCCGTTGCGCTCCGCCACAAAGCGGCCGCTAATAACACACGCGTAATGGCGCCCAACGCAACATCGCGGCAACGCAGACGATGATAGAAGAAGAACGTGAAAATGGCGGTGAACAGGAGGCCGCCATTCCCCCCCCACCACCACCACCACCACCCCCTGCTTACCGGAGGTTTCGTCCGCTCCGTCATGGTTCGAGTTCAGCTCCTTTTTACTCACTTTCGCCGCCGAGGCCGACATGTTTGACTAACAGACGCTCCCGACTGAAAATAACGCGCGGCCGTGAAATCTTTCGGGTTTCTCCCCGAAAAACACAGGAAGAATCTTCGGGCGCAAAGTTCCCAGCGTGCAGAAAGCCAACAACGTGCTGCCTCTCACACGCGCGCACACACAATGTAGCTGCCGACGCGCGCTCCTTTCGTTATGAGCGCGCCTCGCCGAACGGAGGCGGGGTCGCGCTCGCGATGAAAGGAGCGCGCCTCGCCGTACGGAGGCGGGGGCGCGCTGCGCCTCTCAAAGTGGGCGTATTTGTCCATCACGCCTCTTTTTCTCCGCGTAAAACACGCACCTCGCGTGCACTAAAGCCCCGCGTGACCACATTAGTTTATCTAATTGGCGGGTTCAGTATTATTGTTTGTGCAGAATATCTTCGCACTTAAATAAAACCCGCAGGAGGAACCTCATTCTGCAGCGCGGTGCACATTAACCCGCTTAGTCTCGGGATGTCCCGGGTTTAAAGTGTTCGTTTTGATATTAAACAGCACATTTATATTTGAGGTTGTGTCCAGAAGATTGCATATTAATTTATTGTGTGTGTTTATATTATAGTTTTACATCTGCACTTCTCTAGTACATTGAGGTACTTTTCATTTATTTATTTTTTGCTATAAATTTTTTTGCTTCAAACTATACTTCACAACATGTCAGAGAGGATTACCATTTACCTTTACTCAATTATTACTATTACTTTTACTCTATTGTCCAATGCGCTTATTGAAACATATTATTAATCTGCAGGCAGCTTGATTTGAGTCAAGGGAATAATGTTCAAAACGAAATATAACTTTAGAGATAAGATGAAACTGCCTTCACCCCAATGGACCTTTCTGTGCAGTTTTAGCAGTACAAAAATGTGCAAATGAATAGAATACACACAAATAATATGACCAAAAAGGTTTTTAAAAATCAATACAATAAAACAGAAATGTAAATTTACTCCAAAATAATTTCGTGTTGAATTAAGCTTTGAAAAGTATTGTGATGGAGTTCATCCTAAAATTACAGTAGAATAGCAAATAACAATATCATTATAAATATATACAAACAATAGAACAAATGAACCATAATATAACGTAATTTAATGGAATGTATAACAAGTGATACCAACATCTATATAAAGTGATTAAAATGACCTAACTTGCATCTGATTATCAAGTGATCTGATTATTGCATCATGATCCCATTAATCTGACATCAATTATTTTGTATAACATTGTACTTGTATGTATATAATGTAATAATACAATCTGAGTATAAGTATGTCTGTGAACCCCCGCCCCCCCGTCCCGCCCCCCTTAGTCACACGGAGAACGACCTCCCACTAAACGCTGCATGCGGGCCGGTGTCTTCCTCGTCCCGAAAAAAGAGCAGCAGCTTTGTGTTTGTCTTTTTCAGGAAGCATGTGGCCATCCAGCGGCCAATACTGAGCCCCCAACCCCCCAACCCCCATCCTGCAGAGAGAAACCCTCTCTACTCTAGAGGAGAGAGAGGGGGGGGGGGGTTCGGTTACAGAGTAGAGGAGGACGAGGATGCAGTGGGAAGGAGATGCTGCAGAGGAGGCTGAAAACACGCCGGAGGACAGAGTGTGAGATCCAGGACTCAAGATGTAGGAGCTGCATCGTCATCATCGTCGTCATCATCAGAGAGACACTCAGCCGCGGTGGTGGTGGGGGGTGTGATGATCGCACCGTAACATCAGGGAGGACTTTGTGTGTTTATAGGATACAGTGAAGGTGGAGAGGTGAAACCCTGAGAAGTCCCCCTCCTTCCCTCCACCTCTACGGGAGGATGAAGAACTAGCCCCCCGTGTTCAGCGTCGCTGTGAGGTCAGTGAAGTGCAGAGTCACCCCGACACGGCTCCGCTGCCTTGTTTGTTTGTGTCTTTAGCGTCCGATCCGGGGATCGGCGCCGCGTGTTGTTGCCACTTGTTATGATAAATCAATCAGTGCCCCCACCCCCGCGATGCTCGCTTGCTCCCCCGTCCCGCCTGACTCCACTCAGAGTGTGCGGAGTGAAAGTGGGGGCTTTGTCGTTATCCAGGATCAGATGTTGTCCACGGCTCAGCAGATGCTGCAGGAGAGCCGCTCAAAGATCGAGCTGATCCGCCTGCAGATCATCAGAGTCACCCAGGCGGGCGGGGGGGGCGGTGGAGGAAGCCCCGACACCCATGGAGGTCAGCGTTCAGGACCCCCCTCTGAGGGGGTTTTATTACTCAATATGTCAGAATCTGTGTGGTGGTTGAGGTTTAATGTGAAATTAAGCGGTGATTCCGTCTTGTTTCGGGAAGTGAACCTGCAGCAGCATGACGTCATCCACACGACTCACAACAGATCTCACAGAGAGAAGATCAAACTAACAAAATGCACAACTAAATGTAGATATAAGCAAAGACTCACAATCCCACGCATCACCTTTCTAACCCAGATAGATATTAAATTAGTGTCGCTTTAAACAGAACTCGCATGAGATTTGAATACCTTCAAGCAAAAAAGGAGTCGATTTAAAAATATGAAAAATGAGATGATAGATTAGAAAAAGTGAATTGCAGATTCACTTCACTTACAATGATGAAATTAATTTAATATTTAAAACTAGACAGACGATGATAAAAGCAGAGACTCAATATCATCAAACGGCTCGTCTCCTCATTCAGCTGGAGGGATTTTCCTCCGACTCACTTTGATCCTTTTGGAGTTTCATTAACTTCACCCCTTCATTAATCCTCCTCTCTCCTCCTCTCCCCTCTCTCCTCCTCTCTCCTCCTCTCCTCTTTCTCCTCCTCCTCTCTCCTCCTCTCTCCTCCTCCTCCTCCTCCTCTCCTCCTCCTCTCTCCCCTCTCCTCCTCTCCTCCTCCTGCTCACCCCTCCTCCTCCTCCCTCTCCTCCTCTCTCCTCCTCCTCCTCCTCCCTCCTCTCCTCCTCCTCCTCCTCCTCCTCTCTCTCCTCCTCCCTCCTCCTCCTCCTCTCTCCTCCTCTCTCCTCCTCTCCTCCTCTCTCCTCCTCTCCTCCTCTCTCCTCCCCTCCCTCTCTCCTCCTCCTCTCATCCCTCCTCCTCCTCCTCCTCCTCCCTCTCCTCCTCTCCTCTCTCCTCCCTCTCCTCTCCTCCTCTCTCCTCTCTCCTCCTCCCTCCTCCTCCTCCTCTCTCCTCCTCCTCCTCCTCTCCTCTCCTCTCCTCTCTCCTCTCCTCCTCTCTGCTCCTCCTCTCCCTCCTCTCCTCTCCTCCTCCTCTCCTCCTCTCTCCTCCTCTCCTCCTCTCCTCTCTCTCCTCCTCCTCCTCCTCTCTCCTCCTCTCCCTCCCTCTCTCTCCTCTCCTCCTCCTCCTCCTCCTCTCCCCCTCTCTCCTCTCTCCTCTCCTCCTCTCCTCTCCTCTCTCCTCTCCTCCTCTCTCCTCTCCTCTTCTCCTCCTCCTCCTCCTCCTCCTCCTCTCCTCTCTCTCCTCTCTCCTCTCCTCCTCCTCTCCTCCTCTCCTCCTCTCTCCTCTCTCCTCTCCTCCTCCTCTCCTCCTCTCCCCCTCTCTCCTCCTCCTCCTCTCCTCCTCTCCCCCCCTCCTCTCTCCTCCTCCTCTCAGACGCTCCTCCGGACGCTCGCCTGGCGGAGCTGCAGCGCTTGGTGCGGAGGGAGGAGGACGCCTTGTCTCTGGCCCGGGACGTGGTGAAGCAGCTGGAGGGGATCTCCTCTCTGGACCAGAAGGCCCTGGCCGAGGTCCAAAGACTTCTCTTTACTTGTCACTGGACTGTGAAGGACACGGACCAGCCAGCGTTTCCTATTCAATAAAACCTGAATCAGACCCCCCTCTGCCACCAGGCTCAGTCCCGGGTGCACGAGTCCTCCCAGAAGCTGCATCTTCTGCGGCTGTCTCTGGAGAGATGCACCGAGGAGAAGAACCAGGGGCCCGAGGAGGGACCCGAGGAGGGACCTGGGAAGGGACCCGAGGAGGGACCCGAGGAGGGGCCGAGGAGGGACCGGGCGTCCCCTGTCCAGCTCGACGTCCACCGGGTCGCTCAAACCCGCCTACTTGACCGGTGCGTCGCAACATGTGACATTTAACCAACTAAAATGTTCCTGGGTGGATAGAAATGTGTGTCTTTGTGGTCATTGTGAGTCTCCTGGTAATGTGTGCGATGGACTTGTGTCTCTTTGTGGTAGTTTTGTCTCAGCTTGTAGCCATACTGTGTATATTGATCCTGCAGAGCATCGGTGCCTCTTTAAAATGAAGCGAAAAATGATGGCTGGAGATATTTTCCTTTTTGAAGAGGATCATTTAAATGTGAGGACTCCCCGTACACGCGTGTGCGTGGTTTGACCACGCGCTGACATCTGCCTGTGGATAATCACATGTAATCTGTCGCCTTTGATGATGCAACGGGGAGACAAATCCTCACGCTGAGGGACAACAGCGAGAAACCAGGACGTGAAAGCCGCAGACAGAAGCTTACAGACGGGAGACTCGCTGAGGCCGACAAAGGAACGGTTTCAGTCAAACCGCTGCGCCCCCCCATGAGAGGGGACCCCATAAAGCCTAATTAAGCTTGAATAGAAATGAATGGTTTCACATAACTGATAAAAGGAGATCTTTTTAAATATCCATGCAGCAAGTTCAAACATCCTCTTCATCATTGTTTCAGGAAGACTTGAAGTCCGACTTCTTGGATGTGAAGATTTACTGAAACCTTTGACCAGCTGGGAGCAGGAAACCCCCCCGAGTCCCTCTGAGGAGACTCCAGCAGCCCCCCGGGCCGAGGGACACTCCGGTACGTCGACCTCTGCCATTTTAAATATGTATAATACTTGATAATAATACTCAATAATAGTTGAGCTAGTTCTTCAAATCCAATAATGTGAATCGTTGTCTAATGACACATGAGTGCATTAATAATGATTTACTTTTAATTATGTTGTTATATGTTATGTTAAATTGTTCTATGGAAACATCCCTGAAAGTTTTTAGAAAATTCTATAGAAACCTGTAAAAACACCTTTATAAAGGGCTGAAATAATGAAATGTGATCATGAGATGTGATGTTGAGCTCGTGAACAGCAGTTACACGATATCAGACCACTTTTATAGAGCTTTCAATCCTCTCCTTTTTACATTACTTTACTCACTTGTATGACGTCACTGTGTTGTTTTGCTTATTGAAACCTTTTTTTCTCGTACTGGAACATGCGTGTTGTAAAGTATCAAATCCTTGTCTAAAGGTCAATCTAATATCAGCATTTTATTACATTATATCTTCAGCCAGTGATGTCGTGAGTCGACTTTTCTAAATGGCACGACATTTCCTCTCCAACAGAGAAGACGTATGATGAAGATTGCGAACGTGCTTTAAGTTTGCAGGTTGAAAGGAGGACACTTTATTCATGGAGACAAACTAAGGTTTTATTCCAGTTTGCTTTGTTCAGAAGAAGAGACGTTTTTCCCAGCAGCTGGTGGAGATCAAACCAGATTAAAAAGTAAAAGTCAGTATTTGATTTACATTCATCAGGTGGATCCGGCCAGCTGGACCTGAGAGTTTTATTGGTTGGACTTACAAATATGTAAAGAGGAAAAGCAACTACAGAGACATAAAATGACTACAAAGAGACATAAAATGACGACAGAGACGCAAAATGACTACAAATAGACATAAAATGACTACAAATAGACATAAAATGACTACAAAGAGACATAAAATGACGACAGAGACGGAAAATGACTACAAAGAGACATTAAATGACTACAAATAGACACATAAAATGACTACAAAGACACATAAAATGACTACAAATAGACACAAAATGACTACAAATAGACACAAAATGACTACAAATAGACATAAAATGACGACAGAGACATAAAATGACTACAAACAGACACAAAATGACGACAGAGAAAGAAAGAAAGAGAAACACAAAGAGACACAAAACATCTTTATATCTCACTTTCTGGAGTTGATCAGCCTCAGAAAGGCTTTGTGTGTCACAGCAGGGATGGGATGTCTTTTTCTATGTCCTCCTTCGTCCCATCAGAGGAGGTGGGTGCGGTGCTCCGGCTGGACGGCCGGGTGGTCGGTCGGACGCGCTGGGCTGCCGTCAGCAGGCTGACCTGGGATCAGACCTTCTGCATCCAGCTGGAGCGGGTGAGTCATTAAAGCAGAGCAGAAGAGATCTTCAACTTGTTTGTTGTTTTGGAAATTTTAATAAATAGTTTATTTGTCATTGGAACTTTTGGTATGAACCACGAGGCCATGAAAATCACATTTTAGAGGTTTTTATCTGCAAAAAGTTGGAGAAACTAAATACGTCGAACAAATGCTGAACAAAAGATGTGACAGAGTAGAAAAGTACCTGTCGTACTTTAACGCATTACACGGGACGTGCACTCATCGTTGGTGCTCTGGACAGGTGTGAAGATTGAAGGTCTCTGCTCTGCTTCGACACGTGAAGGGCGCGTGCGCGTGCGCGTGCAGCAGCGCCTCTCACGAAGTGCGTGTCGTCCAGAAAGTCAGTCGCGCGCAACTTTTTCGGTTTGGCCTCTTGCCTCGCTGTGATTGGCCTGAGCTCCTTTCCTGACGTCACTTCCGGCCCCTTTTTCTACTTCGCGCCGTTCAATGATACTCGAGTGCGCGGAGGATAATCGATACATGTACATGTATGTGAGTTATAATCACGGCGGACGTCTCATTAGGGAGGACGCTGCCGAACAGAACCGTTCTGGTGACTCTTCTTCTTCTGCTTTGTAATCGGCAGTATTGAGGCCGTCTATGATGTCCGCCACTGTTCTTCTTCTTCTGTTAGTTTAATGGCGGGCCAGTGACGGTGCGCACTGCCCCCCCTGGACCGGAGGGTGTAGTGCAAGTGTGTGTATCAATTAACCTATTTAAGTCCCTATTTTCAGACACTATGTTCTTATTTAAAAATCAACCTTTTGAGTTTACAGAATCATTACAAATTAATTATTTTGAGATTATAAATCATTATTTTTTGTTACTAGGTAACTTTATTGAGATGTTAAATACTTGCAGAAGTTCACCTAATAAACAGGAAACAACAACTCTTACCGGTTTTTAATTGGTGTTCGTTGATCAGGCTCGGGAGCTGGAGGTCGCGCTGTTCTGGCGACATCGGGGGGCCATGTGCGCAGTGAGGTCCCTGCGGCTGGAGGAGATGACGGACCACCTGGCCCCCGGCCGGGGGATCAGGCTGGAGCCCCAGGGCCTCGTCTACGCGGAGGTACCAGAGGGGGAAATGGTTAAACGTTCTTCAAGGGAGAAATGTTTCATTTATTGTTTAATATCACCCTGTGGACCACCAGAAGCTACTGTGATAAATATATTTATTTATAATGTATTGATAATGTTCCACATGACGAAATACCCTAAATTGAGTTCGTGAAATTTTGTTTTCATCATGATTAAGTATTAATGAAAAAGCCCGTTTTCACAAATATTTAACTTTGAACCTGACGAAATAGACTTACAAGACAAACAATATACAGATAAAAATGATAAACATGATAATTGAACTTATATATATGAGTAAAATGGTTTTGCTATAAAATATAACATATAGCATATTAATAACTTATGAATAAAAAAAGCTTGGTTTTTCCACGTTTAACTCTTCTTAAAGGGACAGTGTGCAGGATGTATGTGACACCTAGTGGTGAAGACGCAGAATGCAACCAACCTGTGAGGGAGAACTATGGCTAAAGTCAGAAAAATACAACTTGTGCATCTGTGCATAAACACGTAACACATAAACGTCCAAACTAAAACATAAATACTTTTTATCGTGGATTTCTCAGCTTCGATTCGTCGACGCCGTCGTAGAAAGGCAGCCGAAACTGAGACGTCAGCGATGCATCTTCACCAAGGAGAAAGGTAACGCGACAAACAAACACTTTGTGTCCGTGTTTCTGTTTCTCCATGTGTAACCCCAAACCTCCACCCCTCCTCCACCTTCCCCCCAAGGGAAGAACTTCCTCCGAGCGGCCCAGATGAACATGAACTTTGCCACGTGGGGCCACCTGATGATGAGCGTCCTTCCTCGCTACGGCTCCTTCACCACCTTCAGCTCCTCCCTCTACGCCACCCCCGACCCGTCGGCCGACCACGAACAACGTCCCGCGGAGGCGGAGCCTGAACGCACCGCCCCAGTTCAAAGGTCAGAGACACTCGTTTTTTAACCACTAATGATTGTTTTAACCCTGGAGGAATCTGTTTATTATTTTCTCCATTAATTGATTTAGTTCATAACAATATTGGGAAATTATAACATTATTACGTCTGCAACAATCGCATTTTCTCTTAAGTGAAAAATCACATAAATCATTGGAAATAGTTTCAAATAAAACTAATTGATTGTTTTTTTCAGCTGCTCTCTTATAAATCGTTTTGCAGTTTATTTAATATAAAAATATCTTATTTTTAGTTCTTCTGTATTAAAGTAACTAAAGCTGTCAGATAAATGTAGGGAAGTAAGACAGAAGGATGTTTCTGTCTGAAATGTGTAATGTAAGTACAAGTACCTAAAATGAGTAAAGTAAGTGTTCGCAAACATTTAATTCAATATGTATATTGATACGCCATTTTTTGTTTGCTTCTTTTTTCGTCTTCGTTCTCCAGCAGCGGAGCTCCAGAGACCCCAGTCGGGTTCCCTGAGGATCGCCCACCTCCTGAGGAGGACGACGCCGCCGCCGACCCGCGGCGCGCCAAACATCGCCAACGTCCACCGCGCCCCAAATACTGGTACTGATTTAATGCTTTTATCCAGATAAATATATAATATACGACAGCACAGCTAAATGCTAATGAGTGCATTTCTGTTATTATTATAATCACACGGTTCAGCAGATGAGTGTTGTGGAGTAACAGTAAAATAGTTCCCCATAAGACGCAGCGGAGCAGAAGCATAAATAGAGAAGCAGAAGATGTTTTTTGTGTTTTTCGCCTCCTGCTGCACAGTAAACTGTTTTAAACTTTGTCTCCATTCACAGTCGCCCATAAACGACACAGAAGGAAGTGAAGACCCGCCTGCATCTGCTCTAAAGTACACAACTACACATGTACACAGGTATTCATCTATTGTACTGTGAAAGTTAAAGAAGTAATGAGTGACGCTTCATTTATTCACCCCCACAAGGATGCAGAAGGAAGATTTCAAATACATCTCTGTGCTGGGCAGAGGCCACTTTGGGAAGGTAAGAAGTTCAGCGTGTTCTTTAATCGTCTTCTTGTCGTGTTTGTCGTCTTCAGCCGTTTGCTTTGCTTCCTGTTCAGGTGCTGCTGGCCGAGTTCAAGAAGACAGAAAAACTTTACGCCATCAAAGCCTTGAAGAAGAGAGACATTGTGACCCGCGATGAGGTGGACAGGTGAGCGGAGGGACCAGACACAGTCCTTCAATTGACGGCTGTGTATAAGTATTACACAGTGTTCAGACAGTTAGTAACAGAACCCTAAATGCTTTGTCACTGTCCTTTTAAAATTGATTATCCTAGTCGACTTTTAGTCTTATATTTAATGTTATATTCCATTTCTGCCAACAGAACCCTTTCAAAACTGCATTGAACAGCATGAAAGTCTATTGGATTCCTCATTCACGCTTTAAGCTGAAAGTGAAGCAGTATTTCCGGTCTGAAGCGGACTTTCCTTCTGCAGCCTGATGAGCGAGAAGAGGATCTTCGAGATGATCAACGCGTCCAGACACCCGTTCCTGGTGAGCCTGCACGGCTGCTTCCAGACCAGCGACCACGTCTGCTTCGTCATGGAGTACCTGCCCGGAGGAGACCTCATGATCCACATCCACAACCACGTCTTCAGCGAGGCCCAGACCCGGTGCGTCCTCGTTGGGTCCACAGGCGTTTAACTGAAGTTCCGAATTTAAACGTCCTGTGAGGAACTTTTAACTGGCAGTTAAACGGTTTTGATTTAATACTGATGCTTCTAAAGGATCTTTATAAGTAAACCAGGAGAACCAGAACCAGGACTGAGAGGGTTTCTAAAGAGACCCTGTTGCTTGGAGACACTACCGCTTTAGTCCACAGGGGGCGACACAAGCCCACAAAATAAAAGCCCCTTGTAGAACTTTTAGTTACTTTTTATCTTCCATTATAATTTGGAGCTAAATATTGTTCTCTTTTCTCCAGTTCATTTTTTTAGACATTAGTCCATCTACATATTTAGATTATTTCTAATAAATGATAATGTTTTATTATTATTATATTAAGATACCCAGTATTTTATAAAGTAATGAGCTAAAATTCATATTAAATAATCTAATATATAAGATAAGATTCTTAAATGGTCCATTGTGCATGATGATCACTTTTAATATTGTAACTTTTGTATATATGTATATTAAGTATATTTTAATGCAGCTAAACCTTTACATTGTAGTACTTTTTCACCAAGAATTGTAATTAAATTTTTCTTCTACAGAGTATTTAAATTATTTAAATACTTTGTATTGAACCTCTAAAATTAAGATGTATTGTTCATATTTTTCAAATTATGTTTTAATATTTAAGCTGGACTTTTCTTCTATTTGGTATTTATGTTTCTTGATGTTCGCAATGCTTGCATTTCTTTTTTTTATGTAATAAGACTAAAGTAAATCCCTTGAACCGTACATGAAAACACAGTGTGGTGATATAATGAAGACCAATAACAAGGTGAAAACCTGCTTTCAGGTTCTACTCGGCGTGTGTCCTGCTGGGTTTAGAGTTCCTCCACCTGAATAAAATCATCTATCGGTGAGTCGCAGCGCTCTGCAGAAGTCGCTGAGCTTCACCTCAGAGCTAAAATGTCTGTGTGTCTTTAGAGACCTGAAGCTGGACAACCTGCTGATGGATGCAGACGGATTCATAAAGATCACAGACTTTGGGCTTTGTAAAGAAGGTGCGTTCATTCAGCTTCTACTTCCTGTGTTGGGATTCGTTCTCTGTGGCTTTATGACACAATTCAACGATCGCGCTCATGTTATCACCCACTGAGCCTCACTCAGACCTCCTCCCGGGTCGACGCGCGATGACTCTCCTGGCACCCCTTCTGCAGGGATGGGTCACGGAGACCGGACCTCCACCTTCTGCGGCACTCCAGAGTTTCTGGCTCCCGAGGTCCTGACGGACGACGACTACACCCGAGCGGTGGACTGGTGGGGGATGGGGGTCCTCATCTTTGAGATGCTGATAGGAGAGGTTGTTGGCGACCCTCGGTGTTCCTTTCGCTTGAGTCGAGTCAGTCCGTTCCCTGACTCCCCCCCCCCTGCCTCTCTTCTAGTCTCCATTCCCCGGCGAGGACGAGGAGGAGGTGTTCGACAGCATCGTCAACGACGACGTGCAGTATCCCGGCTCTCTCCCCCCCGACGTCGTCTGCATCATCCAGAAAGTAAAAACCATCACAAAATAATGCCGACATTATTTGACGTAGTTGTTCCCGGCTTTAGTTGGAATATGAAATAAAACGTTTCCGTGTCGAATGTGTTTGACGTAATGACGTCATCATGGACCTCGGTGGGCCTGTGATTACTGCTTTGACTCGTTCATTTCAACGTCACACATTTATTAACCTGCAGCTGTTGAAGAAGAATCCTCTGAAGAGACTCGGAGCCGGAGAGAGAGACGCCGCCGAGCTCAAAGGGGAGAAATTCTTTGAGGTCAATAACTTCATTCAGACTTTAAATAAATGTTTAACGTCCAAGCTCCGAGTAAAAGCATAGAAACGTTCTCATCGTCTCGCCTCCGCCCTGCAGAGCATCGACTGGGAGGCGCTGCTGGCCAAGAAGGTGACTCCGCCCTTCCTGCCGTCCATCAAGGAGTCTGTGGACGTCGGCAACTTCGACAGCGAGTTCACGCGCCTGCAGCCCGTCATGACGCCGCCCGCCAAGCCCTTCGTCCTCTCCGCCGAGCAGCAGGGGGCCTTCGCCGACTTTGACTTCTGCGCCGTGCACGGCTGAAGGGGTTTGGGGGTGGACCAGGGCGGGAAGAGAGGTTTCGTTTTGGAGAACCATATTTCAAGTATCCTTTAATCTGTTTATTTAATTCAGAAGATTTACAAGTTTGGTACGTTGACGTATTAATTAATCAATCGGCATCTAATCGCCGACCAATTAAAGTCCCAGATCAAGAACCTAATTGCAACCAGGAGTGTGACACATTTAAACTTCTTTTGAACTTCACTCTATTATAACTTTTGGAGTCTATAGACTAAACGAAGGTTCTGAGGAGTGTCATCAATCGTCCTGTGCAGAGTTAGAGGAGAAGTGATGCCGGTAAACACAAGGCTACTGGTTAGCTTAGCCAGTTAGCTAGCCCCCGCTAGCAGTTTCACCCATTTCCAGACTTTATGCTAAGCTAAGCTACTGGACTGCCGACAGTAGGTCCATGTGTGAACAGACAAGAGATGCAACATTATCTCCTCACAAAGTCCCACTTTGTCAACGTATTCCATTAAAAACTAGAGCAGAACTAAAGCTGTGAGAACGCCATGAATTCTAAAACTCAAACTACGAGCCTCACGAGGACTCATTTCTTCACAGCTGGTCTTGAAAGCAGCACTTTGAGTACTTCCTGTTGGATCAGCGCTCTGCAGACGATGCGTGAATGATCCCACCGGTCAGCAGCCGATCGGCGAACAACCAAACCAGGCGGCGTGCCGAGCAGAAGGGATGTGCTCTCTGGGGAGAACGTAATCATGAGCTCTGGTCAGCGAGCTAAAGTCACTGACCGATTATCTACTGGATGGACTTTTAAAGTTAAAAACATAGTAATACACGTGTTGAATGGACCTGTTCGAGCACCCTGAGTGCCGCGGACGTTCAGCTTGCTTCGTGGCCTTTTGCTCATTCTACACTTGTTTTAGGATACGTGTCCTTAGGTACCGTTTGTGCTGCCGCCTCTATGCATCACTGTGACAGGCTCCGCCCACTGCCTTGACCACACCAAGCTAACGAGAAGCTAACCCGCTTCATGGGGACGAGCCTTGATTCTTAAAGTCTGATGTGATCAGTCGACACTCGGCCAGCTGCTCTCTGTGGACATGCATGAGATATATATATTATATATATATATATATATACAACAAAAGAGAAGCCATAGAAAATCTAGCATAGCCATATTAGAGACAAATAGCTGTATTTTGTATTTAGCAAATCATATTCTGTTATACTAAAGCTTTATGATGTCAACACAAGAAGAAGAGGAAGATGATCAGTATTTCCTTCCATTACGTTTTAAACTCATAATGGAAGGAGCATGGAGAGAACTTTAACAGAGCAACTTAACACCAAATCCACCTTGTAGAGTCACTTTTATCATTCTATTAATCAGCCCAGTCCACGGTTTATTGTTCACAGCAGTTCTTTTTTTTAAGAGAAATATTGAGTAGATCTAAAAGAAATCTGTAACATCTTCTTGTATACCCCGCCTACAAACTACAACACCACGCCCCCAAAGTGCACTGCGACGCCCCCAAAGTACAATGCAACGCCCCCAAAGTACAATGCAACGCCCCCAAAGTGCACTGCAACGCCCCCAAAGTACAATGCAACGCCCCCAAAGAGCAATGCAACGCCCCCAAAGTACAATGCAACGCCCCCAAAGTGCACTGCAACGCCCCCAAAGAGCAATGCAACGCCCGGCCAAGTGTTTACAACCTCCTGATCGACTGCCAAGGACTCTGGAGTCGGAGGTGAGATCCCACAGTGGCTGAGGCGCTCTGATCTGTGTGTGTGTGTGTTTTTGGTTTGGAGTTGTAGTAAAGTCATTTTTGCATAGACTTCTATGGGACCAGAGGAGTCGCCCCCTGCTGGTCACTACACAGAATGCAGCTTTACCACATGGCGCATCATGAGGTCCTCGTCTGATCAAGAGCTCTGATTTGAGTTTTTTCAAGGTGTGTCTTGGTGTTAAGCTGCTCTTTAAAGAAATTAAAAGTAAAAGGTAAAAGGTTAAAAAGTGAGCATTGTATTGTGCTGAAGTGTCCCTGAGCAAGGCACTGAACCCTCCACCTGTGTGGGTGGAGGCTTTATGAATAAAAGGGGCAGTGGGGATTTAGCTCCTGTAGCACTTTGAGTTTATGTTACTTGTGTGTCAGTACTGTAATTATGTGTGTGAAGCATCCAGAGGAGGAACATCTGTACAGAAGAACAACGTGCATATCATCACTGTTTTAATGTCAATAAATACAAAGTGAAAAAACACAGTAAACAAAAGAGTTGTAAAATAATTGCTGAGAAGATTATTCTAAACATTTTTAAAAATGTATCACCGATCAAATTCAATAATACAAAAGACATAAAGGCCCTTAGTGTTAGAATGTGGAGGTCACTGCTCTCACGAGGCAACAGAGGAGAAGGTGACTCACACCTGAGAGAGAAAGACGCAGCCGTTTTATCTTCTTATCTTAAATTCTTTCAACAAAACTGCCTGAAAATACAGTTTTTAAGATAAAATACATTTCTGTGATTTAAATGTCACCTCATGGAAAAGGGTCTCCGGTTGCTGCTAACAGATACGCTAGGACGAGAGTTCAGCAGCTCAGATAGTTTGAAGTACATTTGAATGAGCTACTTCTCTGTGGTCGTTGTTCTACAACAGGAACCAGACCGAGTTCTCTTGCGGTCCAATAACTGGTTCCCAATGCAACGACTTCAGCTCCTCGTCAGCCAGTGAAAATAACAGCTGAGCTGATGTTGATTCTCTTGATGACTAAATTAAATAGGCGATAATATGGATGTTGTGAACTGTTGTGATCTGCAAATACTGAAGGGAGGAAATCACCAGCGGCTCAAGAAGTTCTCACATCCGTTGAATAAATACTGTTGACCTTTTTTTAATCTTGGTCTTCTAAAGGAATCAACTTGAAAAACAAACAAAAAAACTTAATTTGGTGCCAGGTCCAAACAAAAGCCCCTCTGGTTCGTCCTCTGATGACCACCAACGTCCTTCCAAACCTCTTTTCCTGTGGGATGAAGCGGCGTCGGGGTCCGGTATGATAAATCTGGTCTTCAGACAGAGTTGGGCACGCCGGCGTCCCGCGCCGCCGCCCCGCACGCGCAGAAGAAGTCCCACAGGTTGCAGAGCAGCCCGCGGTCAAACGGGCTGCGCTCGTCCGCGCGGTTCTTCAGGTAGGAGACGCGGTGGCGCGACACGAACTCCCAGGTGGTGCAGTTGACGGAGGCCAGGTAGAGGTGGACGCCCAGCAGAAGCAGCACCACCGCGGAGAAGACGCCGAGGACGGCCAGCGCCGCCAGCAGGAAGCAGTTAGCCCGGAGCCAGAGGTCCCAGGAGGCGCCGGGGGCGAGGCCCGAGCTGCGGGAGACATCTTATGATTACGAACAACGATTAAGACGCCCTTCAGATTGCTGTTGATAATCGTACACGTTGTCCTCCCCACTGGGCCTCTGAGCACTCGTTTGCACAGCCAGCTTCTTCTGGTTCATACACACAACAACAGATGAGACAATGTCAGCGCGTGACCACGTGACTCACAGGGCGACGCGCAGCGCCCACAGCAGCGCCAGCAGCTGCACCAGCAGGTACACGAGGAACCAGCGGTGGTTCCGCTCGCCCACGCAGTTCTCCATCCAGGGGCAGTGGTGGTCGAAGCGCCGCACGCAGCGCTGACACGTCTGACAGTGCTTCGCTCTCATTGGCTGCTGCTTGGAGGAGGAGGGATCCGGGGAAGGGGGGGGGGGGTCAAAGCAGAGTTAATGGATATATGCAATTCTTTATTTTTTCTTTTGATTGAACTCAATTTTCCTTGTTGTCACATCTAAATGTCACCAAAGATTATTACAACAAAGACGATTGAACGACCAGCTTGTGTTAGATTTCAGACTTGTTGGCGGCCGGTTACCTGCAGCAGGCAGTATCCACAGCGCCGCGGCCGAGGGGTCGAGGACGGAGGGATCATGGACTCCTCCTCACCGGAATCCTGAACGCAGCACAGGGCGCCGAGGGTCAGATACGCAGCGTGACCTTTGCGCGCGAGTTACTAACAATCACATGAAGTCAACCGATGCAACAGCACGCTGCTCGTTTGTAGGTCAGCTCCTCCCGCCGAGCTGCAACGTGACTTTAGAACGCGTGGCACGAGAACAAGACGTGGCGTCGCTTTGACAGCAGCGCGCGGCTGAAAGCACAAAGAGGCTTTTTTGGGGGAGAAGCTCCAGCGTCTTGAGGACTGGGACTCACCTGCTGAACAGCAACGGGGCGACAAACAGAACCACGCATCTCTAAACCGCCTTGGTTTGTGCAGTGAAGTTCTTCTCACCTTGGTGCTGTCGGAGAGAACGAAGCCAGGGTCCATCAAGGAAACGGCAAAGTAGAAGAGCACCGACAGCATGACCAGGAGGAAGAAGAGAACCGGCAGCAGCAGCTCTCCCCGCTCCTCACACCGCCGCAGATCTACACACACACACAGGTTATAACACTACAACCACCAGGACAAGGAGCTGTCATATATAATCATATGCAAGGGTTTTATTCTGAAAAATGTAAAATAATAAAGTAGTTTTGTTTCATGCCAGTTTCTTTTCGGCGGTAGTTTGTAAAGCTGTAAAGATTCTAAAATATGACACCTTTGGTGTGAATTAATTTACAGGACAGTTTCTACCGGTAAAACTGAAACGAGTTAACTACTAGTTAAGTAGTTTTAAGTTACGGTGAAATTAATGTATTTAGTTCAATTATTTACAGAAATGTATTTTAAACAATTGGGAGTGCTTTTGCTTTAATCAAACTTAAATATTCTTTGTTGAACCCTGAACACATCGGAGGAGACGCCTGAGCGTCGGTCACGTGACCTGCAGCCCCGGTACGTTACCGGTGACGAGGGGGACTCACCGGTGTCATGCAGGAACAGAATGAGGGTTATGACCCAGGTGAGCAGGGTGTGCGAGGCCCGAACCAGAAACCCGCTGCGAAACATGTTCTGAACCATTTTCAACGTCTTCCGTTAGCACCGTTGCTAACTAGCTAGCCTCGCTAGTGACATCACACCACAGCGGTGTTATGACGATAAAACCAATAAAATAAAGACCAAATGCATTTTGGTTAGGTTGGAAATATCAGTTCATATTTAAATGCGTATATTTAAGTCCCCGTGTAGAGTCACAAAGGCCTTTCTTCCGCCCTGACGCGGCGCTTCCTTGTTGTGCTACGGGAACCCGCGCAGGTCAAAAGAGGCGAATTGAAAAATCAAACCAGTAGTAAGAAATGAAAGAAATGTTTGAATGGTCATTTTTAGAATCGTAAATTCTTCATTTACCTCTAAATAGTTAAGTTTGAAGTAGCATATGGAAATATAAAACAAAAAAACAAAAAAGAACAGTACAAATACCCCAAATGTGCAATTAATCTTAAATGCCTTTCAAGCTCCAACATTTAATGTCATAACTGTTTACTGATCAGCATAATCCATTGTTTAACAAAAAAAAAATGCAACAGCAATAAGAACCTAATTCAAATGCAGCTAAATGTCAGTTATATCTTTACTTGAAAGTTGTCATAAACAAAAACCAGCGCCGAATGAGACACTTGAGTGGCGAGCGATGTTACTCTGCAGATCATCACTAGATTTACGCAGTAAGAGAAGTCGAATGTATTTGTAAAATGTTCATCCCATGAGATCAAGTATTGTGAAGGAACCGTTCATATATCCTCTCACTCATACACACAATTCAGACCAAAAGGGACAGACACAGAATTACAAGAATTTGGATTTATTTGCATCAAAATGATCCATTAAAACAAGACTAAAACGTATTCTTTACAAAAGAATTAACTCTTAATACCTGATTGATCTGACATTCAAGCAGAAGCCCTTCCAGCGTCGATTAAAGTGCATCAAGTCGCCCATCGTTTTCCAAGTATAAATGTTGTGAACGGAAAAATGTGAATTGAAAACATTTACTCTTAAACCTGAGGTGAACATTAAGACACTTTTTACCGTAAGAGAAGAACACACATGCACAACAAATGATCCGTCCCTCAAAACAAAACCACAAGGACTCAAAGTACAGGTTCCAAACTCTCAACATCTCCCCACATGTCTTTTAGTGTTTCAACGCCAAACATCAAAAGGCCGTAACCTGGCGCGCACCCTCCCTCCTCCCCGGATACAAGAACTGCATTGAATCAAATCACACATTTGGCTTTTCACAGTATTGAACCTCTTTGACAGTAAAAATAAATACAGAACAAATTGAAATAAATACTCAGAAATTCTGCCATCCATTCGATTGTTCAGGTCAACGGGGGGGTGTGTGAGAAAGATCAAACTCTCATGTGCAAAATCCTCTCATGTAGAGACACAATAACTTCACAGGCGGACCTGTTTAATAAAACGTTGCGCAGGAGTTGCGCAACACGATTGATGGGGACGCATCTTAAAAAAAAAAAAAAAAAAACTATTTCACATGATGAAATCTAAACTTTAGCCGTCGACAGAATCACACACGTGGTCCCCGATGAACAAGTCACTCACATCCTCTTTTTAAACAAACACCATAAATAGCAGCAGTCACGCTCAACCTGAGCTCGCAGAGATCAAACCCTCCACCTCGGCCTTTAAACGCAGTCTCGTGTTTCATCAGCCGACATTCACAGAATGAGATCGCTGCACGGACCCCCAGGCGCCCCCCGCCCTGGGATTCCCTTCCATGAGCCCTGGGAGGGAGGAGCTTTAGCGCGATGTCACGCCCAGCTGCTTCTTGAGGTGCTCGTACACCACGTAGCTGATGCTGACGGCGGGGATGACCTTGAGGAAGTTGGGGGCCAGGCCCCTGTAGAGCCCCGTGGGACCCTCGCTCTGCAAGATCTGCCTGAAGAGGCCCGACATGGTCATCTGCTGGCTGCCCTCCACCGCGGCTGTAGAGGAAAATAAAATGAATCAGGTTACACAAACAAAATGAGAAGATTAGATCTCAGAGATATTTCTTCAAGCATAAATGACGATTACTTCTTGTAATTTGATTATCAAATACAATTTAATATTTTAGTTTTTTTGTCACTTTTCTGAATCATAAGTCAAACAATGAATTACATAAATCTATATTAGCAGAATGAAAAGTTCTGCCCTTTTCGTGGCATCGTCTTTGTTAAACATAAACCCGGTCATAATTGTCCACCTCAATGGCTCGAGTCTCCTGCCGCGAACGTCCCCTTTTCCACAGAAGCATAAAGCCGGCGTGGCCCTTTGAGGCGCCGCTGCTTTCTAAGAACCTTCCCTGCGGCTCACCTTGTGCCTGCATGCGGGTGCGGACCAGAGCCAGAGGGTAGCTGGCCAGCTGACCGCAGGTGCTGGACACGGTGCCGCAGGCCAGCAGGACCACCACGCTCGGGTCGGCGCCGCTGGTGCCGTAGCGCTGCAGGTAGTCGTTCCTCAGCGTCTGGGTGGGTGGGGGCAGGGGGGGAATATCAGTATTACGTCATTTGAGATTGTCGCTATGCACACACTGAGGTTTTAAAAGCGGCCCGGCGCTCACCTCGTACACGGCCAGGTCGATGCCCGCGTAGGGGACGATGCCCAGCATGTTGGGGACGTAGCCTTTGTAAAACGCCCGGAGTCCTTCTCTCCTGAAGATGTGCTTGGCGCAGTCTGAGATGCCCGAGTACTGACCGGTGGTCCTCAGGGCGAGGCGCGTTTTCAGGACCTGGAGGGGGTCAGAAATATATCAGTTCCACTGAGCTCCGCAGAGCTCCTCCATTGAGAAGCTTTCCTGTTGTGGTTTGTGAAGCAGGTGATCACCTCCATGGGGTAGATTATGCTCTGGGCGATGACTCCCGCCAGGGAACCCGCCACAAACCGCTGGGCGATGTTCAGACTCGCTTTATCGCTGCCGATTAGCTGCTTAATCTGGAGGAAACCATTGAGAAGAACAAACCGTTAATCCACTCGATCTAAAAAGCAGCATCGCCGGCACCCTCGAGTTGAGCTGCTAGTCGCACCTGCTCGTACGCCATGAACTTGAGGGCCGACTCGGGGGCGATTTTGATGACGTTCACGCCGTTGCCTCGCCACAGCGACCTCATGCCGCCCTCTTTGATCATCTGCATCATCCCGGTCATGATGCACATGTTGTTGGTTCGGGTCCCGTACACCTGAGGGGATTAGTTACAATAATTAAACTTAATCAGAGTGACTTGATTTGATTTACTGGCTGGCGAAGTAATGAAGCCGGTGGTGAATTAGGCCAAGAGTCAAAATGCGACCCTTGACCCCTTAACATGGGTTAGCGTAATTAAATAACCAAAGTATATATTTCCTAATCGCTGGGGGTCAAAGTCGGCATTCCACGTAGCGACTGACGCACGTCGGGGACGTTGACACAGATCCTGAATCTGCTCCACTGGACCGTCGTCACGGTGACGACGGACACGTTGACACAGACGAGGCTGTGACAACCCGATGCGCGCGGTCATTGGTCGGCGGAGCGGCTGTCACAGTTAATCAGTGGCTGGACTCTAACCCCACCTCTGTTAAACATTAACATATGTACCTTAAGTTATGAAAGAAGCTTCCGTGTCCCTTCAAGGAGAACTTTAATCTGATGCAAAGTTACATTTCTCTCAATTCGGCTTCTTTTGTTTTAACTTGATTCACTTTACAGCTGACAAACTGGGTCGAACCAGCCACAAGCTGATAATCCTCCGCTGTAAGACGGTTGGACAACTTCCAAGTCATGCGGTCCAGTAACCCCCCCCACTCCTATGCCAGGAAACTTCAAACCTTTGTCCTTTGCACCAGACTGAGTTTGTTCTCACCTGCATCATGACTTTGAGGCGATCCAGTGGAGCGGTGAAGGTCCTTGAAACGGCTCCTGCTCCTCCGCCTGCGACCAGGTGCCTCCACCACATCCCCGTCTGCTTCTCCTCTACTGTGAACTCATCGGGCACCATCAGGTTCTCACCCACATCGAATATCTGCCGAGAAGAGCGAGAGAGAAATGTGAATTATTGGGTACAGAGGGTTACAATAACAATGGTGTACGTCGGAAGAAGAACATGTGTACAGACAACAGACTGGAGGAGGTGACAACCTCTCACGCACTGTCGTGACCCTCAACCCGCCTGTCACTCAGCACCCGGTCTGTTTTCACAGGAAACGCAGCCAGAGGTCGACATTTAACTGCCTTTGAAATGTGAGTCACAATGTTAATGAGGCGCTAAAGGCAAAAGAAGACTGTAGACCTTCTGTCTACAGTATCTTTAGGCTCATTTAACTTTATTTTTGATTCTACCCCATAACACACATTTATTGAGCCCATTTATTGCTATACTCTGGGGGGTCCTGCTTTGGGCTTCGATCCAGCCGTCGCACATTAAACATTTGGTTCCGTGCAAACTGAAATGACCTCGACCGGCTAACGTTTCAGTGTTTTGGCTGCGTTCCGCTTGCCCCCCGACGGGTAGGTCCAGCTCTATTCTTAGCACCGGTTCAGAACATGTCAAAGTCTCAGGCGTGAGATATCAACATGCACCGTGTCCCAGCGTCCCTCTGCGGGGACACGGCGCTACGTCACTCTCTCTCCACCAGCTCCCCTTTACGTAACAGCGAGACAAATCCCTGCGAGGTAATCCTCCGTGATGAGACCAATTCTGCTGGTAGCTTAATGGGAGCTCACTTGCTGGCGTACAGCTTGTACTGGCGGAACCTTCCATCGAAATGTGATTTTCCCCCCCTCTCTGCGGTTAGGACGGTGCGACTCCCTCTGAACTTTGATTAGTTCCAGCTTGGGCGTGAGCATCATCGGACGCCCTGATACGGTTGTCTGTACGTGAAAATAGGACAATCGGGAGATGTTATGTAACGGCCTTTGCATGACGACAGCAGAGTAGTTTTCTGGTTCTTTCCACATTAGTTTTGTCAAACGAATGGATGTTCTTTTGGTTTCAACGGCGAAAGAGCCCCGATCGTTCCAGCTCAGCCGTCTCCACGCCTGTGGGAAGTAGTGGTTTCTGAACTTACCGTGGAGTGCTTCCAGTAGAGGATGATCTCAGGAATGTTCTCGGCCTTCTCCACCACGGGGTACTTGCACCAGTCGTTACTGCTGATGGTTATCATTCCATTCTTGTCCATGCTTTAGAAAGATTAAACAAAAGTAAGACCGGGCGCCTCAATTCAACAGCCAAAGAACACGGTGGATGAAACGGATGAATGAATTTACCCGTTAAGGGCGTCCTTCGCATGCTGCGGGGAAATGTGCACACCGAGGTCCTTGAGGGACTGCAGGAACTCTTCTGGATCGACGTGTCCTTAAAGGGGCACAAAGACATTGTGAGAAAAAGGTATCTCAGTCTGCAGGTGAACTACAGATGAAATCCGTCCACAAGCCGCGGCTCTCATACCTGCATTCCTCCTGTTGTGGCTTTGCACCACGAGCTTCAGGTCCTTCTCGTAGTCTTGCAGATAGTGAACAAACTCTTCGAAGTCCAGCTGTCCATCGGAGTTGTTGTCTTCCCTTGGTAAGGTTTTCTGTAAGAAAGAACACTACATTGGACCTGGTGCTTTTTTATGAAAGAATCGAAGGGATGGCGTAGAGTTTGACTAATGAAGGGGTGCGAATACATATTTGACATAGTTTCAGGGAGGAACCACGCGGCAGACGCCCTGCAGAGCTATGCAAAGGGACCATCTGTGCTGACGGATGAATCATTTCAGTTCAGCGGGAACATGAGGTTCCGCAAAGTGCTTCGTGTCTGACTGCCGGGGTTTTTAAAAGGCTGTACCGGCTTGCGTTTCACCATCTCAAACGACAGCACGACGAGCGGCTGGATGAGCTGAAGTGCTCTCTGCGTTCTTGAATGACGTCCACGTGGCCTGAACTTGAGAGCAGGAGGGGGCCCAGCGACACGCTGGTCTACCCTCAACCTCAACCTGCAGGACGACTCGCCAACGTGTTTTAATCCGGTGCTGATACCCGATCCAGCAGCCGTGTGACCGACGCACCGGGATGACCTTCTGCTCCCTGCAACAAACCTGCATGTGACTTACTGCGCGGCCGCAGGGGACCAGTTTAATGGAACTCCTGGTGTGTCGGCTTGTTCTGACTTTTTTTAAACCCCACAGAGGGGCAGTTTGTTGGGAGGTGATATGTGCAAATTAAAGTGGCCACAAAAGCGATTGAGTGTTTAGTTAATATCTGCTTTTCCTTTAATATTGGCAACCCTCGACGGGAAAAAAGCAGTGACGCTCGGCTCAGTGCAATAACCGTTTTAGTGCGATTAAAAAAGTCACTTTAAGGATCCAAAGAGGAAAACGTCAATGTTAGAACTCTATAAATATTCGGTTAGAGGAGACGGTTTCTCACGCCGGATCCCGGGTTCAGCTCCGTTCACCGGCGTTGCCTGGATTCCTTTTTAGGGTGGAAAATCCCCAATGAATGAATCTCTTCTCGCGCCCGGTTCAGCGAAGTTAATTATTTTAAAATTCCCTGCAGATACATTGGGAAGACGAACACGGATTACCTGTCATTATAAACGCGAGCTTTAAAACGTTATTTTTTATAATATAAACGAGTTTCACAGAAAATTCTAAAGCGCTTTCGTGGCGACTCTGTGGAAGCCGGTGAGTTTTTCGGGCCTAGCCGTGAGGCTTTTCGCTAGCTCGATGCTATGACCCCTCATGCTAACCCCTGGCGCCCAGATAGAAAGAAATTACCAACACCATTAAAAGAGCCGGTGACGGGCGCTGCTCAACAGACGTGTTAACATATAAAGGGATATAAAGCTCACCTTTCGCCACCTCTGGTAGGCGGAGAACTCTTGAGACGGCAGGAACACGCTGAGCCTGTTGAAGAGAGTCTTCAGCTCCGACGGAAGTCCGTTAGACTCGAAATATTCAACCTCCACCGGGTCCGAGTTGGACACGGGGACGTAAAGGCACAAGCCGAGCATGTTTGACTCCGGGGAAGCGAAAGAGACAATTAATAAATAAATAGCAGACCGCTGTGGTTCTCCTCCACGGGGTAACGGTGAAATGCCGGTATGCTGAAGAAACGCCGGCTACTAGAAAATTCTGTGGAGGTTCTCGCCCCTTCTCGGAATAGCGCGGTCGCTTGACATCATTGGCTGTCATGCCGGCAAAATGAACGTCATTTTACTACTGACCAATTGCCGAGGCCTCCCATTGATGGGCTCCACTCGGCCCCGCCCATACGGTCTATGGTCCCGCCTTCCCCTCGTGCAGAGGGACGGCGAGCGGTAAACCAATCATGGCTCTCCTTCTATCCTGCGTGGCAACGATTGACCAATCGTGTGCTCGGATTCATTTGAACTGAGCGGGCTGCTTGGCGGTTCGACCGCTATATATATATATATATATATATATATATATATATATATATATATATATATATATATATATATATATATATATATATATATGATAACATTTTAACAGGGTTTGTTTGTGTATATATATATATATAAAAAGTATAACCCTGTTAAAATGTTATCATCAACTTTTTTCATTGTCTCATTGTTACCACAGCTGCTGTTTGTGCGGTGGATGACCTCAAATTACAGTACTGATTCAAAAAGAAGAATAAATAAAACATTAAATATAGTTTATATGTATATACATATTCAAACTAAATAGGAAAACATAAATTAAATAAAACAGAAAAAATAACATAACCTTCTTTCCAGGGTTACTCATAAGCAGCTGAAATTATAACAACAGTGACATATATAAAGACTGTATATCTTTCTGTGAATAAACAACAAATAAAACAAACTCAACAAATGAAAAAAAAAAAAAATTAAAATGAATGATTACCAAACTGAATACATTTAACTGCTCTAGTCAAACAGATCAAGCAAATTCATTTGCACATCTATAAATGAGAAAAAGAGAACAGCTGGATCCAGTTCGGGTTAATGGAGCAAAGGTTTGTAGTTGGGCCACTGTTGACCCAGCTTCCACACGACGAGGTCACAACGTGAGTAATGAAGCGCCTCCTTTAGTTTATAGTCCACAAGAACAATGTACCAAATCAAATTACCGTCGCCCTATTGAGACACAGCACACCAGGTCCTTTGGTGAAACTTAACTCATAGAAAACACATTTTGAGGAGATTTGCCACAAACCCCAAACTAAGTTTATTAGCAGCCAGATGTCAAACATATAAAACAACTACCGACATGAATCATGGATGTTTTATGAGTATAAGTATAAATTCAGCCTTCTTTGTCACAGACACATCAAAACATATTTAAGTCTTAATAAAGCAAGTTAAATATGTTCCAGTTTAAAAAAGAGGACATTTTGACCTGAAGTGAGTTAAAACAAAATTCTCCCCCATTTGTCCCTCACCCTCTTTGGTCTCGGTTAAACCCGTCTGCGTCTCATGTTTGACCTCAAAAGTCTTTTTCTGAAACATTCCTTTGTTACATAAACTCATCTGAGGAAGACGAACAGAACCAGAAGCCAAAAGAGGTGCTGAAGGAAGGGAAGTAAGACCCGAACCCGCCGGGACTCAATTTTATATTTCAGAAATGATCTGAACAGCGCACTAAAATGACATGAAGTTTATGGAATGTAACTAAGTTACGGTCTGTTTTGAGCTACTGGGACTGAATATTTCCATTTAATACTACTATATACTTGTTATTCCACATTTGTGAGGCTTTTAGTTCCGTTGGGTTTAAAAAAGCATATTTATTTACTTCGGACATGAAGAAACATCTAATGTTGACGGACTACTTGATTAAAACATATTGATACGATATTTGACACTAACAGCATATTTAACGTATACTTTCACCTAAGTTAGATCTCATCATTTGTCCATTTTCTTTGCATTCATTGGTATGTGGGGATTGTAAATAACTTTTCTTTTGAACAAATGTAATTCATTTAATTTAATGTTGTTCTGCATTGATCAGAGCTCTATAGATGTGGACATCGATTCCAGCACTTTGCAAAACAAAGAAGTTTTAAAGTCCAACACGGAGAGAAAACATGTTGTTGAAGCTTTTGTTGCTGATGAGGCGCTTTGCGTCACTCGGATGACGGAAGGAGATTAAACTGCTGCAAAAGGGACCGAAACACAGAAAGAGAGAGTGAGTGAGAGAGAGACAGGTACCTGTCTGCCTGAAGCACTTTGACCTGCACACAAACAGTTTGTACCTTCAGGCGCCATAAAGGTCAGAGGTCGTATCAATAGCCACATAACATTGATCTGTTGTGATCCCTGCGGCTTCACATGAGAGCCTCTGTGGTTGTTGTGAGGTTTTTTGTCTTATATAACAATTGATATGAATACAAATACACCCTAATACACCAATAACAAGTTAATACTTTCATCATACTCAATGATTTGAACATTATTGCGTTGGAGTTCAGTTTAAATGGATCTCGTCTTACTTCCTTCAGTGATCTGCTGCTCTCTGCTGGATGAACAACACTAAACTCATTAAAGAGTTTATTTTCCCTCCAGGTTGTAAATACATGATCATATAACATTGTTCAATCATAATGGAGTAGTATTATTTTCAAACATGCTGCTCAGTGTAGTATTGCTTTTGTTTATTCAGTTTCTGTTTCATTTACTTTGATTCATTGGTGATTTAAAGCTTCCTTAAGAAAAACAACATTTTGATACTGACTTAGATTGATTGAAAGTCGTTTTTTTCATGTGACGCCGCAACTAACCGTCAGAGATATCAACCAACTCAAACCAATCCATGATGAAAAATAAAGTATTAAAGTGAGTCTTGAACTTGAAAAAATAAAAGCCAGTTTAAAAAGATGATTTGACCAGTTTATTGATCAATTATTGTGATCTGAATCAGCACCGACCACCAAACTGTTTTTGTCAGTTTCCGAAATAAAAGAGCAAGCAACATAAATAACCACAATCATCACACACGTGTGACCTTTATTATTCCCTTTCAACTATAAATCTGTTTCAGTTGAATTATCTGGAGTGTTTCTTGTGTTGGTGTCATGTCAGATTGTCGCCGCACAATGTCGTTGTTGTGTTGTTTAATTTCACTGTGCTGTCAAACCGCTGGGCTTAAAACAAAAGCTTATAGGTTAAGCAACATTAAACCATTTTAGCAGCTTAGAGAGTATTAGTACTTATCAAGTATCCAATCGACTATGCGTCAATTATATTGATCATTAGAAAGTTTAATTTATATATTTCGTTAATAGAATAAATCTTGAGTTACCATATTATTTGTAAATACACACGATCTTTATGTTTACTATCTATATTATTACAGGTATTTTACCTATATGGTATACATGTCGTGACATACAGGTAAAATAATCTGAAGCAATTTATTATATGTCTAGTAAAGAAACATAATTGATCAGTAATATCTGCAACTGTGGTCCCTTCTTGCTTTACTCGTATGTATTTATTTGTAATCCAACATTTATGCGAATGTCAAATCACATTTGAATGTCCAGCGGATTTAGGGATTAATAAAGATTTGAGCTCTTATTGTGAAAAAGGACCGCCGGATGTTAGGCGATGCGCCGGTCTCGGCCGGCTTCACTGTCCTTCGTGCAAAAGTTCCTCTTCCCGGTACCGAAGGGAAAACGGAGGACGCCACGTCTGGTTCCTCCGTCCCCGCGTTGGAAGCGGCGCCCCGTGGACCCGACATGCCTCCCGGTGAGTCCGCCCGGCGGGGCCCCCGAGGCCCCCCCAGAGGCCCCCCCGCAGGGGACGCGCACGTCCTCCGCCCGCGTCCCGACGGAAACACGGTGACTTCTTCCCCTTCTTCCCCTAAGGTTTCTGGTCCGGACAGCGAGGAGAAGAACGGTAGTCCGCGGTGACGTCACGCCCAGCTTTAGCGGTGACGTCACGCCCGGCCCCAGCCGCCCGGCGCGGCCCGCAGCGATGGCGTTCTTCGCCAAGAAGAAGAAGTTCAAGTTCCAGACGCAGCTGACGCTGGAGGAGCTCAGCGCGGTTCCGTTCGTCAACGGGGTTCTGTTCTGCAAGATCCGCCTGCTGGACGGAGACTTCGTGGCGACTTCTTCCAGGTAAACAAAACAAACAAACAAACAAACAAACAACAACAAGAAGCGTCGTTTCATTCACTCACTAGACGTCATAAAGCGACTTTAATGTCGTTTAAAGTTCATTTATTTCTCTCTAAATCGCTTTAATCTGACTAAAACTTTTTTACCCCAAATATGTTGATTTCATAGTGTTCGATGATCGAATACAAACGTTGTCTGTTGTTTAAACATCACTTCATGTCTGCAAAAACTATATAAGTAGTATTTTTAAGTGTGTAAATAATTCTTAAAGTGCATTTATGTCGCAATGTAGTGGATTTAATGACATTTAATGAGTTTTCTTCTAATTTCCTCAATGGTTTGTGAACTGCGGTTATTTTCCACTGAGTTCTCATGTGGGACTAAATGCATCTCTTGGTTGTTTTCACCCCCAAACTTCACTTTGTTTATGCAAAACCTATTGAAGGGCTTTTTATTTGCGGTTGATTCGGAGGAGGATCCATTCAGTGATTCTGGTGTTTTTAGCCTGTTTGTTTTATTTTCCGTTCAGTGTCATAAAAAACTCAAATCGTTGCATCTTACATGAAATCCGTCGGCGGGATCAAAGTCTCTCAGCTCTACGTTCCTGCGGCTGCTGGATGGAACCCTGCAGTCCCGGTTAAACACCGGGTGTTTCCGTGTTCAGGGGCCCGGCCGACTAAACATTTCAAACCAACCTCACTGCTGCTGGCGCCGGTTTTCTCTTCGCAATCTCCTTTTGATTTGGTGCTTTTTCATCTCTGGATTCACGTCACAAAACTCCAGATTGACCCCACCGGACTTTGATAAAATCAGCCTCAGATTATTGAGCCTTAAAAGCCTCTTCAGATGTCTTGTTTTCACACACTGCTCTGAAGATAAAGACGGGACACGGTGACCGCCTGGAGGCGCTTTGACCTTTCGTCGCCTCGCTGTGACTCCATTTCCAGATGTTGCAGAGGTTTTGGGTACGAGTAGAAAGGGGAACTTCTCTCGGCTGCTGGTTCCATGACAGGCTGCGGCGTTTGAGGGGCCTGTACGTCACGTACACGCGTGTGCAAACCTTTCAATGTGGTGTAAACTCTGGTTGTTTACACAGAGGCGGTTTCTCCTCCTTCTCGCTCAGAGGGACATTTTAGAGGCTTCAATCAAAGTGGCCTCCGTTGAGCTGACGCTTTCTCTCGCCAACGAGGACGCCGTCCTCTTCGTTTGTGCTCCACCGCCCCGCCGTCACGTAGTCGCGTGCGTCTTGTCAGTGCGTGTTTGTGTGTCTTGAAAGGGGGAACGTGAACACGCGGCGACCGTCTCGGCTTTCTAGTCAGCAGACGTTCCTTTCAAAGAGCAGATAGTGAGTTCTCTTCTCTGCTTGAGGAGCACTCGTTCGGCTCGGCAGCTGCACGTTGTTTTCTTCTCATTGTTTCACTCGTAAAACGAGGACAAACGCTCGTCCGCACGATGCTCCTCAACAGCAACCGTTTTATATATATAAATAAATATATATTTATTAAAATTATATTAATATTATTTATATAATATATATATATAAATAAATATAAATAAATAAATTTATTTATTTATTATTTATTTATATATATATTTATATATTTATATATATTTATTTATATATATATATATATATAATTTATTTATTTATATATTTTTATATATATATATTATACAATTAGTTTATAGATCCTGTAGAAACCACCACTACATTTGAGTAAATATTTAGCCACTAAATCAGGTAGTTTACAGGATATTGAAGATAATGTTTTAATACTTTATTTTAAGACTTGTTTCTTGTATAGAAGCGATAAAGTCGATCCGGATGGGTGCGTTGCCGCAGCTATCGGCCTTGGGCTCGGTTTGACGTATGCACGTTGCCATGGCGATGTTCACCCTTCACATCGGAGCTGATATCACGACTCCGTCCCGTGGAATCTTCCTCCTCCTCCTCCTCCTCTGGACAAAAACAATCCCCAAGAAATGTCCCAAGAATGTTCAACAGAAACACGGCGTCACATCACCGTTGTTTCTGCTCATGAACTCGTTTTTATTGATTGAGCTGAAACTCTGAGTAAGTAACTCGCCAACAGCCCCCGTCCTCAGACGTCCCAGGCCCCCCCGCTGAGGTCACGCTCCTCTCCGGAGCTTATATAAGCCCCCCCCCTCTAACTCCCCCGTTATCGCGTCGCTGACTGAACACAAGGCGCTCTCAGAGGACGAGGCGACGGCGCGGGGAGGCTCCCTCCACGTTATGTCACAGGTCCGACAGGCCCGGCCTTTGTGCGAGGGGGGCGGCGGCCTTGTTGTGGGTCGGGAACATTGGAGGGGGGGGGCAAAGGCGGTCTCACCCAGTGGATCCAGGCCCCGTTGGCTCTGGAACACTTGCTGGGAATCGGGCCGGCGCGTCGCGTTCTTGTTTGGCCCGGCTCGCTTGACCCCCACTTTGCCCCGGCTGTTGCCGTGACCACGGCTGTGTGACTGCTGACCGCCTGGTAGCGCCTGTCCTCGGTGGGGGGACTTGTAGGGTGAGAGCGTTCTGAGGGGCTGGAGGACGGAAAGAGAGACGCGAGTAAAGTCCATTCAGCATTTAACATTCCTGCCATGTGAAAAAGTCCAGTTTGAGTGAAGCGACCCGATTTATTGTTGAATTACAACATCTTACATTTACAGACCCACTTCAATTAAAACCCCTCTGTTCCCCCGATGGTTCCAGTTACGTTCTAGAGGTTTTTTCCACCCTCATAACAAGCGAAATACAGTTTTAAAAACTCTTTGGCATCTAAAGGAACAAACTGGCGACGGATTAATACTGATGATGTAATTCTTTTAAATGAGCTCACATAAGATCTTTTGTGTTTTAGTGATATAACTCATCACTGGGGGGGTGAAGTTCATCAAAGAGGAGCCAAAGGAAACAAGTGATTGACACAAATTAAAAGCTGAATTCATTTCTGGTTTTAATGTGTGTGTATATATATATATATATATATATATATAGTCTACACACATATAGGACTGATGAGCTGTGGCCCATCTGCGTAAACTATTAGTGAATACATCATTAAACCAATCATTGATGCAGCTGTAGCAAACATCTGGAATCACTAAATCGACCCCCCCAGAACCATCTGGGCTCCGTTCCGACCTGCAGAAACGAGTTCAGCTTCCATCAGCTGTCTCTCTTCTTGTTTACGGAGTTTTACTGTAATTAATTAACCTCCTTTAAACTGGTCGACGATCGATTAGAGAAGCAGATTTCTCAGGACCGTCTCCGGGGGACAAGATAGGACACGGATCGGGAGGTCACGGGACGTGTTAAACCCAGGGGACAAAGCGAGGACTTTAGAGGACCAACGTTGGCCCTTGAACACACCATCAGTCACCTTTAAGTCTCTCACATGACTCCTGATATTTATTCCACTGCTGCTAATGCGGAAAAATTTGTGTGCGGAAAGTTTCCATGGAAACAAAAAACAGAACAGCTGTTGACAAAGTAGTTCCTGGAACAAACATCTGTAATTCAACAACAAATGAAGGAACTCCCTCTGAGTTCTTTAAAGTGAATCATTTAAACGTATCTTCATAATAACAGAATATAAATCTGGTTCCTCAGACGTCGGGATCGACCTTTAAATTCTCTGTAAAATCAGATCAACTCGTCGTTACTCAATCAGAAGGTTTGAAGTTGATCAGTGAATCACTGCACCGTTCCACCGAAAAGGAAGAGCGACAGTCGCTTTATTCACCTGGAGAGGACGGGAGACACCGGAGGACAGGAAGGAAGGAGCTAGTGAGGAGAGGAAGGAAGGAGCTAGTGAGGAGAGCAGCGTCTCCACAGCTGCTTCCTGTTTTCCTCTCGCTTTCCAGCCGTTGGCGTTTTGCTGGGATGTGTGTGTGTGTGTGTGTGTGTGTGTGTGTGTGTGTGTGTGTTCCTCTGGTATCTGGTCAGGTGATCAAAATGTCTCTCGTCCTTTTGAGGGGAATTCCTGTAAAATGAAGTGAGACCTGCTTAGTTTCACGTACCTTCTGCCATTAATCAGCGGAGCGGCGTGTTGCCATGGCAGCAGCGCAGTGGGAGGCGCTTTTTCTTCTTCTCTCTTGGCTCATGTTTGTTCTGCTTTAACTTCAACCCTTTTCTAATGAACTGGCCCCCAGGGAGACGCAATGGAAAACGCTCCCAGGTTGGAACTATTCCACAAACACCCCCCCCCCCCGCGTGACCTTCCCCCTGCAGGAGCCGCCTGCTCGTGGGCGCCGTTTGTGTTTGTGGCCCCCAGGAGCCGCGCAGCCAGGACGGGAGATAAGGGTCCCGTGGCGCTGCGTAGCTGACACGTTGAGTCATGGGGGTCCCGTGTGGGGAGGGGGCTCCTATCAGGGCTGACTGGTGACTTTGAGGGTTAAAATCACTGTAGTTTGTTGTAACGCAGACGTTCTCCTTTTGTGCAGAAGAAACACAGAGTTGTGTTTTAATAACTCTGTGTTTCCACATTTCTGATTCGTTATTTAGGTTTTAGGAGAACAAAACAAATCTAATATCAGATCCTGTAACGGTTTAATCAAACCAGTTTGATTAAACCGTTAATCCTTGTTGTCCTTTTAAGTATAATAAACTTGTCCAACTGAGATCAGTAATATTTCTAACAGTGTAGTTGTTGATCGTGTAGGAATTTAGGGCGGGGCTTACTGTGACAGACAGGTCTCCAATAGACTTTAAAGCAGGGGAAGCTTTAGGGCGGGGCTACACGCTGATTGACAGGTCTCCAGCCGTCTCTACGTCCTCCTCACTACAAACGAGGTCACTTGTGGCGCGAGGGACAAAAAGGTTGCAGGTGAAGTTAAGAACAAACGTCGGAGGGGCTCGTGAAGGAGACAGCGCCTCCCCGTCCTCCCCGTCCTCCCCGTCCTCCCCGTCCTCCCCGTCCTCCTCGTCCTCCCGTCCTCCCCGTCCTCCCCGTCCTCCCCTCCTCCCCGTCCTCCCCGTCCTCCCCGTCCTCCCCGTCCTCCCCGTCCTCCTCGTCCTCCCCGTCCTCCCCGTCCTCCCCGTCCTCCTCGTCCTCCTCGTCCTCCCCGTCCTCCCCGTCCTCCCGTCCTCCCCGTCCTCCCCGTCCTCCTGGCTGCTGGCAGAGCGCCGCTGGGCTTTGAGGAGTGTGAGGTTTCCATGGCGGCTGAACAAAGCCATCTGGACTGAGGAATGCGGTCTGGAAACGCTCGCCGTGACACACTGGAGGACCAATGGCGTCCTGATAAGAGCAGAGACGGCGCTTCGGCCCTCCTGAGAGCCTCACTGGTTTCCGTGGATACGCTCAGGAGGGAGAATCCTCCCATTACAAACACGTTTTTTATCCGCACACACCAGTGGATGTCAAAGGAGGACCAGACCTTTTTATTCCATGTTGTTTGGGCGGATTGTTTTAAGACACATCGCCGTTTATTGTAAAGAAACCAGTTAGTTATTTTAACATTCACTTCAGGATATAGCTCCTCCCTCACAAAACGTCACATGGATCACATGACGCGCGGGGAGCGAAAAGTGTGAAAGCAGCATTTAGTCCAGAAATATCAAAATGATAGTGGAAGTAAATGTTTTTATCCTGGTTCAACCATTTAAAGCAACTAATAAATTAGTAAATTTACTATTTATTTTCTCAATAATTCTCATTGCTTTCCATTTCATATTATAATATATAATAATACTAAATAAGACTAAATAAGTCCCTTTGGGCCCTGTGTGTGTGTGTGTGTGTGTGTGTGTGTGTGTGTGTGTGTGTGTGTGTGTGTGTGCACGGTAGTTGTTGTGTAAGTAACAACAAATACTTGTTGTTTTCCTCTCAGGGATCAATAAACGTCTCTTTTTAATAGAAAATAATCCTAAATACACGTAAACCTCCCAGAGTCAACAAGGCCTCCTACCAGAAATCACTCCTGTCATTGTCTTTCTTCCATTAATCAAACATTCTTTGAGTCAAATCTGAGAGCGCAGAAGAAAATAAGTGAGATTTGATTCTTTATGCATTTTAATCGCTGGTTCAGTTAAAACCAAAGAGCAAAATCCAGCAAAAACAAACAATCTCTCTGTTAATCCACCGATTGATTAATTTGACCGATGCTTCCATCTAGTTGCCAAACATTGTAAATATAAATACACGAGCAGAGAAGCCTCCCAGCGCGGTGGTGTGTTCAGCAGATGCAGACGCTCCTTCGTCTCGAGTAAACCGACGCGTGACCCCAGTGGCGTCGCCATAGAACCGCGAAGCGTTTCGGCTCCAGAGACGTGAGACGCACAACTAGAAAGTCTCTTCAGAATGAACAAACCCCCCGCTGTCCACGGCCGAGACACGTGACTTACAAGCGCTGCTCCTCTGTGTCCCTCTGCAGACACGAGGTCCACGAGAACTGTGTTCGCTGGAGGAAGAGGTTCTCGTTTGTGTCCAAAATGAGCGCCAACCCCCACACGGGGGTCCTGGACCCGTCGGTCTGCAGGGTGTCCGTCAGGAAGGTACGAGTCCCGGGGGCCGACGGCACACAGCTAATTGTTTTCATCATACGAAGTAGGATCAGATGCATCGCCGTGGGCTCATTGCTTGTCTTCCTGCCCCCCCCCCCTCCCGAACCCTGCAGGAACTCAAAGGAGGAAAAGCGTACTCGAAGGTAAGAGCCTGCGTCGTCTAAACATTCCTCACAGCACTTTGGTCGAGGCGGCAGAGGCCGATGAACCACGAGAAAAGCAGAGGAAGAGGCTGGGAAACGTCCCGGAGACGCGTCCCGCTCACGAGGCCCCGCAAGGCTCCTGAGGGCCGATGAGTCACGCAGGAACCCGCTAAATAAAGAGCACGCTTCCCTCCTCAGGAGACGGCTTCCTTTTTTAAACCCGGGTAAAAAGGAAGCGGCAGGATGCAGAACACGGAAACCTTTAATCGTAGACTGGTTTAAAATAACACGGCGGCACGAAGCCGTGAGCTTTGTTTTCGGGGGAAAAGAAGTTGACTCCTGGAATCCCGAATGGAGGTTAAACTATGAGACTTTATTTCTGGTTCTCTAGAATGATCCAAATCACACTTTGAGATGAAATAATAAAAACGGGAGCTTTGCTCCTGAAAGCCGGTTGGAATGATTCTAAAGTCACGACACGGCTCCCTGAACACACGGGTCAGCCTCCTCCATACGAGGAATGATGGAGGCTGACCTTTGACCTCTAAAGTCTCACTAACATCTCATGGTGGCTTCAGGTTAGCAGATGTTTAATGAGTGACTTTGGTTAAAGTGCTTCTTACTAGTTTTGACCTCCATGTGATTGGTGGTGGATACGAGCTGCTCCGCATAATTAACTCGCATTAAATTAACTTTTATTGTCGTATTAAAATACATACTAAATGGTCTTAAACTCAAAGTCATGAGACAGGAGGTTTTATGTCAGTGTTTTCAAAGCACGTCTGGAATTTCATTTACGGCATTTAATCAATCGTAATCAGCTCTTGACTAAATCTTTAACTAACTCCTCTTCCTCCTCCTCCTCTTCCTCGCCCTCAGCTGGGCTTCACAGACCTCAACATGGCGGAGTTCGCCGGCTCCGGCTCCACGGTGCGCTGCTGTCTGCTGGAGGGATACGACACCAAGAACACGCGGCAGGACAACTCCATCCTGAAGGTGAGCACGCGCGTCCTCAGGCGCCTCCAGGCGAGGACGCCATCGCTGACCAGCTGATCAATGAATGTGTTGTAACGCAGTTTCAATCTATTCTGATCAATTTAATTTTCATTTCATATCTTGTAATGAAACATTAAGGTTTCAGGTGCAGTTAAGAAGAAAATCAATATTACAATAATAACTAATTCTAGTAAAATAAAACACAGAATTCTGAAATCTACATGTTTATTTTAAGTATATTTTGATGCAGATAGTTTTGTAGTAATATAGTGAATGCTTCCACTTTCAGTATTATGACGACTATTGTACGTAATGTAGTTAGTGTAGTAATTATTCTGATCTTATAAATACTTTGGATGCTCAACCTGAAAACAGTGTGAAAAGTGTGTGTTAAATGTCTTTTTTTTTTTTTAAACAGGTGACCATCGGGATGACCCTGCTGTCCGGAGATCCCTGTTTTAAAACGTAAGGTTTTATTTCTTTTAATTTTGAAGATTTCTCTTCATGTCACGTGAATTCTGAATGAATAAATTAAGTGACATTACGAAAAATAAAGAAGGAAGAATTCTAAAAACTGAAATGAAATAAAAAAAGCTAAAGAGTACACAAAAAACAAAACAATAAATAAAATACAATAAAATAAAATTTAAATAAATAAAATACAACAAAATAAAATTTAAATAAATAAAATACAATAAAATAAAATTTAAATAAATTAAATACAATAAAATAAAATTTAAATAAATAAAATAAAATGCGGGGCAGCACGGTGGTGTGGTGGTCGGCACTGTCGCCCCCGTCTATCGCCTGGAGTTGACTGGGATTGACTCCAGCTCCCTGCGACCCCGTGAGCAGGATAAGCAGTTTGCAGATGGATAGATGGAAAAAAAAAATGATAGATGTCTGTTTAAAATAAATTCAATTACATTAATTAAAATAACAAATACCAATAAATATCTTCTTCTAAAACTCAGGATTGATTAATGAGGTTTTCTTCCGTTTCGTAAAGCAAACAACAATAAAGGACTACTTTGTTAAATCAATTTCATATTATTATTATTATTAATGTTTGTTTGTTTGTATCTCTTGAAGGTTTCAAAGCTAAAGACACTTCGTTGTTAGTGGTGGGTAAAGTCCTGCTCGTACTTTAATCTGGTCCAGACTCAGCAGCTGTTTGTCTTCTTCTTCCTTCAGGCCTCAGAGCACCGCCAAGTGCATCTCCATCCCGGGACGAGAGCACACGCTGCAGCTGGACTGCAAGGGGAAGGGAACGGCCCAGCCCGGGCCGGCGGGCGGGGTTTCTCTGGGCCGAGCCTCCAAGCCACGCCCCTCCATCGTCGGCTCAGGTGTGGAACCAGTAGGACGCCATGAGGACCACTAGAGCAGGGGCCTCGCCACAGAAAGAATTTTTTTTTTTTTTGAGTTTATTCGGATTATATGTACACATCATTATTTCCCTCCTATAACATACAGTTCTTCTGTTACTCTTTGACTGTGCTGTTAAATCTTGTTGCCTTTGTCTTCTTTTTCCTCTTAGTCCCTTAATAGTTGTCGATCTGTTTCTATACATTCTCATTCCGTTGGTTCTGATCTCCTGCAGGGTGACTAAAGTTGTCTCTTCTCGGCCTTCAGGTCTCCTCGAGGAGTCCCAGTCGAGCCCGCTCGGCGCTGCAGAACTCTTCCAGTCGGGCCACTCTCGCACCTCCAGCTACGCCAGCCAGCACAGCAGGATCTCAGGTACCAGAAGCCCCCCGATGTTTGATGTGAGGGTGCAGGTGAAGCAGCACACTGGTGACCCCCCATCCCCTCTACCTGCCCCCCTGCAGGCTACAGCACCGAGCACTCCTGCTCCTCCAGCCTGTCGGACCTCACGCATCGCAGGAACGCCTCCACGGGGAGCAGCGCCTCGGGGCTGTGTTTCGCTTCCGACCCGACCGGAGACGGCGAGAAGGACGCCGGACGTCCCGAGAGACCCCCGAGACCCCCGAGACCTGTGCTGCCCTCCAACAGGCCCCCCAGGTGCACACGCCGGTCCTCTGGTCCTTGGGTCGCCGTGGCCCGGGTCCAGTTCTAAAGCTGCTCTTCTTCTTCTTCTTCTCGTCAGGAGGAAGCAGGACTCGGTGGAGAGTCACCCCTCCTGGGTGAACGACACCCGCATGGACGCCGACGACATCGTGGAGAAGATCGTCCAGAGCCAGAACTTTGCAGACATCAACAACACTGAAGGTTTGACAGTCGCTGATTCTTCTTCTTGTGTTGAGGGGCTCCTCGGATGTTCCTGGGGTGGGGGGATCTGATGAAAGATGATGAAATAAACACACAAATGTAAAATAAAGTGTAGCATAAACATGGAGATCACAAAACGTTTAACATAACATGTTTAACATAAAATCTAGATTTAGTTTCCAGAGAGTTTCCCTCAACACATTATTATCCAAACGAGGGGGATCCTGTTGTGAGAATTACAGAAAGACCTAAATTGCATTTCTATGAAAGAAGCTGCTATTCCTTAAAAGTCCACTAGGGGGCGCCATCTGTGAGAGTGCATGAGACCAGGAGGACCCGGTCGTTCAATTATTATTATTCGGGAGGGACAGGGACGGGGGGGGGGGGAGATCGCTATGACTTAGAGTGAAAAGTGAGAAAAGGTGTGTGGACCCGACGTGGGACCTTATGGACCACAGCGTTACTCCAGGGACCAGCGCCCGCTTGAAGATGACTACATTACCCACAAACCCTCCTGTCCACCTCCCCCTGCTTCCAGAGGACATTTAAGGGCATGATGATGATGATGATGATGATAAGCTGACGAACTCTTCAGTGTTTTCTCTCCTTTCATCGTCCTCTCGTCTGGTTTCTCTTTGTTTCCAGACAGCAACCTGCGACTGTTTGTCAGCCGGGACGGAACCACGGCGCTCAGCGGCATTCGGCTCGGCAACCGGTGAGGACAGCCGGGGGTCTCCTGTCTCCCTGTCTCTCTCCTTCCCGTCCCTCTCCATCCCTCCTGTCTTCCCCCTTCCGTCTCTGTCCCTCCCTCCGTCTTCCTCCATCCCTCCCCCTTTCCGTCTCTGTCCCTCCTTCCTGTCTCCCTCCCTCCGTCTTCCTCCATCCCTCCCCCTCCGTCTCTGTCCCTCCCTCCTGTCTCCCCCCTTCCGTCTCTGTCCCTCCTTCCTGTCTCCCTCCCTCTCTGTCCCTCCTTCCTGTCTCCCTCCCTCTCTGTCCCTCCTTCCTGTCTCCCTCCCTCCATCTCCCTCCATCCCTCCCGTCTCCCTCCCGTCTCTCTCCATCCCTCCCATCTCTCTCCCTCCCTCCTGTCTCCCTCCTTCCTGTCTCCCTCCCTCTGTCTTCCTCTATCCCTCCCGTCTCTCTCCATCCCTCCTGTCTCTCTCCCTCCCTCCTGTCTCCCTCCTTCCTGTCTCCCTCCATCCCTCCTGTCTCCCTCCCGTCTCTCTCCATCCCTCCCGTCTCTCTCATCCCTCCCGGCTCTCTCCCTCCCTCCTGTCTGTCTCTCTCCATCCCTCCAGTCCCTCCCCATCCCTCCTGTCTCCCCCTTCCGTCTCTGTCCCTCCCTCCCGTCTCCCTCCCTCCGTCTTCCTCCATCCCTCCTGTCTCCCTCCCTCCCGTCTCGCCCCTCCCTCCCGTCTCTCTCCATCCCTCCGTCTCCCTCCATCCGTCTCCCTCCATCCCTTCTGTCTCCCTCCTGTCTCTCTCCCTCCCTCCTGTCTCTCTCCTTCCCTCCCGTCTCTCTCTCTCCCTCCCTCCTGTCTCTCTCTCTCCCTCCTCTCTCCCTCCCTCCCTCTAGTAAAATGCAAAATTAGGATTTTATTGCCACTGCTTTACTTTGAACACATTAGTTTTTATTGTACAAGAGACTAACTAGTTTTTAGCTGTTTATAGATATTTAAAGTATATTGTTGTCAGATAAAGTAAACTGTAAATAATAATTAACTTTTAGTTTACATCACTTTTATTACAAAGTGCTTCACAAGGAGAAAACAGCTGCAATAAAACACTAATGAAGAAGGATGAAAGCATTAAAGTCCCGGAGATGATCTCTGACTGATGTCCTCCGGGTCCTCGCAGGGTCTCCGCGGGCGGCTACGAGCCCGTCGTCATCGAGATCCACTGACCGCCGGTCGGAGAGTCGCCTTCGCCTCGATGCCGGTTCCTCTCGGAGCCTCGGCCGGTCGGAGGCCGTGAGGGGAGGAGCCTCCTCGATTTGTGTCTTTACACATTTATGCTCGACGTGTTGAAGGGCTCCTTTGTGTGTTTGTCTGAGCTTCTTCTCCACAGTTTCCCTTCAGATGAATGAAGATGGATGTCATGTGATTGGGCCACAACCACTACTGAATTTCCTCATTGATTTCATCTAAAATTGGTTTGAGACTCTAAAAGGTCTCAGAGATCTTTTTGCTGACTATGGAGAAGAACCTCACACAACCACAATACAATCCTCTTATCTACATTCTGTCCTCCACTGACAGAGTCCATGGAGGAACAATGACTCGTTTTATACGTTTAGTGGAATAAGCTCAGTCTGAGGGAAAATGTTCTAAACTTCTAGCTACTTTTATTGGGTTTCTTTCAACTTGTGCACTGAAAGTCTACCTGGGGGGTCCGGTCACGTGTGAGGTTTTTATCTTTATTCCAGCAGGCAAGTTAGACAGAACTTCTTTAAAAACGACTTCCGGTCCGACATCCAAATACTGACTGTGATCTAAAAGCAGTGGAACCACTTTGTGCCTGTGAAGTTTCTCCTGAATGATCCTGAGAGCGCAGAGTGCTTCTGAGGGAAACCAAAGAGGCAAAAAACTGTTTGGAACTCAACTGTAGGCGACCAGCTGGCTGGTTGAGGCCTTTTTTTTTCTTTTGCTAAATTTTAGAAGCAATTATTTTTTAGACTTTGACCTTTTGATCGGAGTCTTAAAATCGTATTTTTCTCTTTGTAAAACACTTGTTTCACTTCAATCTGAGTCTGAGATCAATGCTCCTTTTTCAGTGCAGGTCACAGACGTGTGGAATGTGTTTAGATGACACGGACGCTTCACGGGGATTCTCCTCCTCAGGTTAAATCTGTTTGTTCAATCAGTTGGATTGTTTCATCGTTTACAATACGACAGAAAATGGTGAGAAACTGGATGTGATCTTCAGATTCCGTTCACCGTCATACTCCATAAATAGAAGCAGCAATTTCCCCTCATGCACAATAAATAAATCATCGGTAAACTTATTTGTGTGTTATTTCTCCAGCTTGTCGTCTCACGTCTTCTTGAATCCAGCTCGTTCGTATACAAGTTGAATCACTCGTCTTCACAGTACTTTTTGTGTGTTTTGCAGCTGTATGTTTATTAATCACACGGATGAAGCACTGACCTCGTGGTCTGGATTTGGGTTTACAGCCTTCAGGATTCACTTAAAGCATTTATTTATATACATTCTGTGTGCAGGTTGATCATAAGCTACGCACACACTCGCCTCCCACAGCTTCTCCTTTTCCTTTAGTAGCTCTAACAAAGTGTATCGTAATAAAGTGAGTATGTCCTCAATTTAGAGTCACAGATTTCTTTTTGGTTTGTGTTTCTACTTTGAAACAATAAAAAGCTCATTTGAATGTGTCCGTGTTGTTTTTAATAATTAAATATTGTAGCATATGTGTGTACTGCTGCTGCTACCAGGTAGCTCATAGAAATAATAAAAATCCTCCCTGAATGTCTTTTGTGCTTTCATTTGAAAAGTATGGTTTATATGTATAGACTCAGCCTTTTGTGTCAAAATGAATTTAGAAATGTTGAAACATACATTTTAAAATAGTCTATATTTGTATTTTTGGTTTTGTGAAACGTGGATTATATAATCGATAATATTTGTATCTGATAAAAATAAATGCTTTGACCTGCGCGTCCTCTCAGCGTGTCTCAGCTGGGCTCTGGTTGTGTCCCAAGGCAGCAGGTCTAAGAAGCAGCCAATCACTGATAATCACTCAG